>KN493498.1:10134-30973 GCA_000787155.1 Scartelaos histophorus | reverse complement strand
TTGCTCAAAAATATCTTTAAAAAAATAAATAAATCTTTACTGTGCCTGTCCACAAATCTAGCCTGTAATTTGGTTTGCAAGTCTCCGTGGAGGTTTTTAAGTTTACGGCTATACTGAGGAACATTTCCAAAAAGACAAGCAGGTGACAGACCCTCCATCGGCGCTTCTTTACCCGTTGTAATTTCATATACATTTTCATCTTTTGGTTAAAGTATAGCCAATAAATAAAACAAATCTAAAGTGTCCTACATAAAACTATAACCATTACTCTTTATTTGGCCTTTTCTATGCATTTCCTCATACCATTTATAAGGAATTCACCTCCAGCATTTTAGATTGCATTTAGCCGTTCCTCGTGGAGCCAGGTATAATTTCAATGCACACATCATGGAGGAGAGAGACGGCTCTGTGATGGTTATTCAGTGTGAAATACCCGCCGGTCCTCTGCACCACCTGATCAAGTTAAATGTGTCAGTGTGCTTCAATCTCACAAAAGGGTCCCATCGGTGTAATACTCTGCAAAGACAACCCCAGCATACATATACTGCAGTATGCATCTTATGAGAAGCCGCCTTTTTAGTTTGATAAGACAATTTTCTCCTCGTCGTCATGCAAGGACCATCTCTCCCCTTACTCTGATTCACTGCCACTTTCAATTAAGACCCGTAATTACTTTGCTCCCTGCTCTGTAAAAGAGGTTGGATCAGTTTAATAAAATATGACACTGCCAGTTGTCATAGTATGGAAAGTATTAAATGCGCTGTGAGAAGTGAGAATTAGTCAGCCATTTTGTTTTTGTGTATTTAATGCTATAGGGGCTTTGGACGGGTTAAATCAATTATCACTATATGGCAATTCTGTTCGGCAATACAGGCTGCACATAGGGGAATGTAGAATAAAATGAACTCAAAGAGGAAAAATAACGATTGGTTTCAACAAAATGATCTCATGGACTGGACATTAATGTGACGATATGGTGTTTTGGTGTTAGCATCATCGAGATTCTGAACTTCACTGCTGCTCAAACCTGCTTTTCTCCACTCACCCTCCTACTGATCAGCCTCAGTTGTGATCGAGGCTCTGAGAATATCATGTTTTGAATTCATTAGCATATCACCCAGCACCACTATGGGATTCATAACAGAATATAAAGACTGCGCTCATTCTTATGTAGATAGTAAAAGTGTAGCTTAGATCAGATGCAAACTCATTCACAGCAGGGTGCCGTTGCCTGCAGCCAGCCACACAACAAGGCACATAGAATAAACATGTGCCCTTGTCGAGCAGCGGCTTCAGGGAACAATAATTGGCAGATGAGAACTCTAGGAGGATTTTAGCTCCGCATGCAAAATAGTCGACACTAAACAATGGTAACATTGGCTCACTAATGATGTTTTCACAAATAGTACGTTTTGCTTTTCCAATATTACAACAAAGTATGTTGGATGTTTTGAGATCATGTGCACAATTCATATTCTCTGGATCAAACTATAAAATTTGAACTAACTCTTCAATACAACAATTGTTATCTAAATTCATCTTGTAAAACCTCGAGCTCCTGAAGCAGCTGCAGCTTCACTTCAACTTTTCAAGTGGAAACTCATTTGGAGACACAACTGTACCAATAACTGTTTATTTTTGCTGTTGTATTGTATTGCCTTGTCTGTCTGAACAATCTGAATTTTTTGAAACAGTTGAATGTTTTAATCCAGAGCTAAGCCTTGTGTTGCCTTTTCCATTTCCATGGATAAGAGTTTAGGTCAGATTGATTCTGGTTACAGAGTATTGCGTCCTAAATGCAGGATGTAAATCAATGAGCTGCTGTGGAAACATTTTCCGCTAAACTTTAATCTTAATACTGTGTTTTCTAAATAGTGTGCAGTGCAGTGACAGCACAGGTCTGTTTTATGGATATGGGGCAGGAAGTGTCCTGCATTTCTGTGGCAGATTTGGCATAAGCCACTCATTAATCTCTGAGATTGGAACAGTCAGGGCTTTGAAAAGCAGTGCCTCTCTTGTGCTCTGTGAGCCCTTTGATAAAACTGCTTCTGTAGGATTGGAAACGGGGCAACAGCTGGGATAAGTTATGTTTCCAATTACCAACTTATTCCAGGCAGTCTCATCCAGGACAGAGCAGAGTCTTAAGGCAATGGGTCATTTAATGAATAGTGTTATATCCTTTACATTTGAACTCTGGATGACCTGTTATATATACTTTTATATGGAAAGCACTTTATATCTACATTAAGTAGCAAAAGTGTATATTATAAAATATATTACATACACATTTCCATTGCTTGTATCTGCAAGAAAAAAAATGTCACCAATCAAAGCAAAGCTGATGTTTTCAGTTCTACAAAACCTTGAAAGACAAGAAAACAAAGAGTGCAGCTCTGGGGAGGAGCTTTCTGTCACAAATATAACAGAAAGTGTGAGAAGAATTGGACACAAAATACATTTCCCTAAAATGTACATTTCATACAACGGGAAAATTATGATGAAAGAATCTTTTGTTATCAGAGACATTGGAGACATGTAGCACCCCGACCAAAAGGGACTGTAACCCTGGGACCTTGTATCATGTTGGGTATGAGCCAGTGTTTTGTCTTCAGTGAGAAAAGTTTATTGGATTATTGACAGGGAGAATCTTGGAAATTAATTCTGGCATGCAAGTAATCTATACACATTTTAGTGGGAACTTGTACAGAGGAGTGGAGAATCCTTAGAGTTCATCAATGCTGGAGCCAGTCTGAGAAGAATCTATTGATCACTCTTGGCTTCTGTCCATTTTGGCTGCTCTCTTCAAACTGTTACTCACTGCACATACTGTGAGTTTAATTACAATTTTCTTCTTCAATCAGGAGGAAGTGATCACATAAACAACAGCAAAACATTAAAAAAATACTTTACTCATCATTTTAAGACACAAGAAATGGTTCTGAAGGACAGTCACATGGTATGTGTATGTCACAATGACGTTTTGGTGAGTGGACTATTCAGACCTTTGGATATAAAAACTTGTTTGTTGCAAAACATTGAGTTGAATACCTGTCATGTGGTACAGCCTGTAGAACTTATTTTTCTTTTCTTTTTTTTTACATTGTAATTGATGTAATTCCCAACGTATCACACTAAAAATGGCTATGACGGCAGGTTTATTCAGGTGAAACTGTGTCTGTTTCTTTTCTCCCATTTTTCACAGAGATAATCTGGATGAGTGGTCTGTGAAATGAAACATACAAAAAAAATACAAATAGTGATTTTCTTTCCCTTAGACTTGAATAGGTGCATTTCACAACCATTTAGCTTAAGAATGAGGCAGGAGAAGCTGCACCTGTGCTTCTCCAAACAGTGTGTTTGTGTGTGTGTGTGCGTGCGTGCGTGCGTGTGTGTGCTCTGCGCCTCATTACTGCAGAATGCTTTTGACATGGATTCAAAGGAAGATGAGAAGGTGGGAAAAGAGAAATATTCAAACACTAATTAACAAATTCATGGGCAAACATCCAGGACACATTGATAAGATAATGAATCATGTAGCAATAATCAAATTGTGCCTATTGTCGACAGTTTCATCCTGTCTCCAGTTTTCTAAACTATTAGATCACAATCCTGCTTGTCAGACAACAGTGTTTGTTTATCTGGTTCAGATACTTCGTGGAGTCTTCAGAAACATCATGTAGTCTTCAGAAACGTCACGCGCTGATGCTGTGGCCCCCTGCGGTGTGATGTTTTCTCCAGATCTCCACCCCACATGTGTGACAAGGTGTAGGCTCCTTTGTCTTTATTTGGTTCTGTGAGGATTGTGAATGTTTGGAACTCCCCAGAAAAGTAGAAAAAGACTAAATTATTTGGGATCCTTTACCATTTGCTTATCACAATAATGGAATTAGCTTATTTGAAATCTGTACAGAGAAAATACTAAATGTGTTACATGATCTTGCATTTAACACGACTTGTATTTCACACTGTTACTGCTCCATGTCCTCAGTGCACTCAGATTTACTTCTACCTAAATAAAGCATCCTAACAAAATAGTTATGTAATAAACTTTTGGTACATTAAAATAACAACGGTGATATTTTGGGCATATGCAGCAGTATTTTGGAACGTAAACATTGTTTTGATGTGAGGGTTATTTGTTGTTGAGGAGGAGATTAGTCGGAGGAGTTTGACAGCTGAATCAATGTAGAACCAGGACGAGCGGGCCAGCCCCCCTGCATCATCTCCTCGCACCAAACCATCTTCATTTGGAGTATTTACCATTTATCTTGAGTCTGTCTATGGACTCTCGACAAGTCCATTAGGCAGGAGACTGTGTGATGGCTGTGTGCTGATGATGGACAATGCCCAGCCTGAGCACAAAGGTGAAGAAGACTGAGGCAGGAGCAGCACTGACCTTTAGAGTCCACAGAGCACAGAGCTCTGATGCAGGAGGAGGCTCGTCACTCAGACCTCCCAGAGCTGCCAAATAGTTTAGGAACAAATCATCGGACAGACACTGCTGTTTGGGTGTCCTATACAATGTGTTACAATCAAGGCGTAGAAATAGTATAAGATTTAGAGGACGACGGAGGGATTTTACACATATAATATTTAGACTTGAGTCATGTCACTTGAATGATTATAAAGGCAAAAATAATATTACACATCAGTTTAAAACTATACTTGAGACAGAAATGTTCCCCAATTAAATTACTTGCACATGATTTCAGTCAAGAAATAAACTAATACAAAGCCATTATTTAATAGCAAATTATTTTATTGCACTGAAAACCTTTAAAATCATTCTTATGTCAGTGGGCTTGTGTCTCCACAAACCTGACCTGTAACTGTGCTTAGTGGAGGGTCCACCACCAGGTTTTCACCATGGACAAGTTACTGCTTTGCCTGGAATGTTGTACATTGCAGTCTATGCTGTTTTTGTTGGCCCCGGTCTGATCCCACAGCTGAGCACTCTCCTGTGCTGATAATAACACTGCTCCATCTCTAGATTACTGTCCAGTGATGGCTGTTGTCCCATTCAGAGATTAACAGAGTTGCGGTGGTTCTGGGCCCTGCTCCCACGGCTCACACATTCTACTGGAGCAGTCCCGCCAACACTCACCCATCAGGTAATCTGGTTTACAGGGCGCTAAATGGATACAAGCTCAACTCTCAGGGCTGCCAAAGGTGAGGCTGTTTCTGTCTGTTATAATATCTGCTGATAGCACCAATCTCATGGTCACAAAACACAATACAACTGTGGATCAGGATTTTGTCATGTTCAAATGCAGTTTAAAGAACAAACACAATGTAACAGACTCTTCCAGTTTTCAGTTTATTTATGAATTCAACATCCAGAATCACGGCCCATTTTAAAAGTGCCCTATCTAAGTTACAGAGTAATTAGCACCTTTTAAATAAAATAAGACAACACAAAAATACACAGACAGTGGAATGGCAGAAGTTCCTTTGCAGCATTTACATCCTGCTTGGATCAAGTGCTGTTTTTGTGTCCTTAATAAAGACACTTCAGCCACACTGCCTGTAGTCTGAATGTGATGTGTGCATTGGCACAGTGGCAATCAGGAACACAGGAGATTTCGGCCAAAGGAGCAGAGCCCCCCTGTTGTGTCTCTGGCACAGACCTGAGATCTTGGCTCTTTGAGGTGCTGCAGCAGCCGACTCTTCCTGTGCGTCTCTTTCAGCTTTGTTTCATCACAGGCATCGCAAAGTCAAGTTAAGTGTTAATAATCTTGTCCAAAACTTAAACTTTCCTCCAGTGTCTACTGTTTGTCAAGGCGCTGCTATATTCAGCTAAACTCTTCAAAACAAAACCATCGACTTTGATGAACTGGAGATTAGGATTTCTTGCAAAAAGGTTTTAAAATGCGCAAAACACAATAAGCCGCCTGTTCAGAGAAACACTGGATTCAGCTGATTTTTTGGTGTGTATTATTCCTTGAATGGAACATTTTGTTTGAAATAAATTATGTAACATAACAAAAAGAATATCATAGCCCAAGTTTGACACATAGTTTTAAGCTTAGAGCAAAGGGAGTCGAGACTGTTATAAAAACATATAAAACATGCTCAGACCTTGTTTTTGGCAAATACAGGATTTTCAAAACAATAAAATGTAGCATGGTGATCTAAATGTATTATGTATTGGCAGTTAATATTGCATCAAAGTAAAATCCTCCCTCTTTAAATGATAAATCTATGTTATAGAATATGGGGCTTTGCACTAGTCCCAGTCGTCTGAACACCACTGTGCTGCTGTGGCTGCAGTGACTGTGGGTGGGCTCTTTACATTCTGCTCTCACCTTCACCATGTCTCAGTTTTGTCTTACGTGGCCGTGAGTTGTGACACTAATGAAGCCTGAACTATCCAGAGAATTATGAGGTGCACCATACGCAGAATATTAAGTGTCAGAAATCCTTTTACCACGTATGTTAACTTTGCATTGGCCCACATTTATTATCATTACTAATAGTTTATGCATCTGGATGGTACTGGCCTAATGGGCTACAGTGGATTTGGTTGCACAGTTTTGGATGTTCCTGCATAATTTCTAAGAATATATTTTCATATTTTTAAAAATGTGTATATGTCAAAGAACCCAGTAAATGCAGCATAAAGTCTATTTATATGTATTCTGTTGCAAGTAATACAAAATAAATGCAACTATAAAAATCATGGCGCATTTTAAGTATTTTTCTTTTTTATTTATATTTAAGGTCCTATATCGCGCAAAACTGACTCTTATAGTTTCCAAGTTAACAGCGACATTTTAGCTTTATGTCATTAGAGATTGGCAATTCCAGGGCTGAAATTATCCACCTGATTCTAGTGAAGGTGCATGGAGTGTGAAAACACAGTGGAGCATGTATTACCGCATGACATCACAGGGTGGATCACAGTGTTTTCAGTTTGAGAGAAGAACACAACCAAAATATCCAAGGTTTGCGTGTATGCGAATGAAACGAGACACAACAGGAGTTAAGTTTTTGATGAGGAAACATCATCATAGCATAGATCAGAAAATAGCAGCGTGTGGATCCTTTAAACATTCACCGTTGCATATATAAGATGGTTGTTGCAAATCCAGCCAGCGACCCATATACTTAAAGAGCTTCAGTGCGTCAATATAGGGCTCCACACTGTGCCTTGAAGAAGACAGAAAGCTCTTTGTCTTATGGCGGCTCCTCCTTGTTTGAGTGACACAAAGAAAGTGTTTCCGCTGTGCATATCGAGCCAGGCCCACGCCAAAGTGCAGCAGATGCTCAATACTATCGACACATGACATTTGGAGATACTGCATGGGTACTTTTAATATTTAATGTACCTGGATTGGAGGCATGCATGGAAATGAAATCATGAATACACTTAAACCTCCTTATATCAACAATGGCGACCTACTGGGAGTCACTAGAATGGAAACTCGATCAGACTTATTTAGTTTATACAGGGCAGTCTATGCGGTTCGGGGCTTGTTGACTATCGTACACAATGGCAGAGGTGGTGAATGTGCTTGGCTTTCACAATGGCCGCTTGTATTTTTCTCAGTCCGTGTCAGCGTTGCATAGAATAAAAAGGAGCCCACTGACACTGACTGAAGCGGCTCTCCTGTGAGAATATAGTGGCTAATAACAATCTAGTCCTTGAGTTTTGAGGTTATCCCATTCAATCACTTGTCTGAGCTCTTCTGCGCATGTTTTACAGAGAGCCAAACTAATAGTCAGTGCAACAGAGGCCCATACTACAAGGTTATTGAGCACACACAGAAATGCTCTTAATGTTCTAGACTGGGAAATATGACACAGAATACATTAAAGGTAAACTGCATGTCACTTTTGTTGTGGGGTCCAGTATCTGCATGTCTACGCGGAGAAGTTGCTTTGTATTAATTGTTCCCCAAACTTGAGCACTTCTTGCTTTTATTCAATAACATATATTTTCATTACTCAAGAAATACTCAGCAAAACAGGGAACATTGTGTCTTAGAGCGAACTTGACTTGAGCAGCATGACCTAGTGGCATTGGGCTTGACTATAGTGCAGCTTTAAAAACGTAAAAGTGCACTATGTAACTTTTAGGTGATTGTTTCTATGGATATGTCATTGCTTTGTTTCAGATGTACCACAAAAGGACATTAAACATCTCTGCCTTATAGGTACAATTACAGGTGGTTTTATTGCTTAAAAATACCTAAAAAACTTTGTGAGGAGGGTTGCCTCTGCCCAGATCTGACCTGTAATGAGGCCTGCTTTGGTCTCCATGATGATAGAAATGTTTAATGCCATACTGTGTTTTCAGATAAAACAATGCTTTTATGAGTTATTGTGCAATTTAGAATAATTAAAAACATAAACATGTATCTATGAGTATCTATGAGAATCTATGAGTTTGATTTGTTGAATAAAATTGACACTTGATTTGTTGTTGCACTAAATTATTTAAACTGGCACAATATGTAATCTCTACTTTGACCTAAAACATTGTTTCATGGGTCAGGAGAAGTGGACAGCTTTGCAAAGAGAGGATGCTTCTTTACCATCTGTGCTCCTGACCACAGGGAGACGGCTCTGAGCTCTGAGGTGAGTGACTCTCACACTACAGAGGACTGTGGCTCCTCTGACACACCCACAAGGGCTTTCGCTGGACAAGAGCCTGACGGGAACAGAACGACTGCACGAAATGTGCAACGTCTGTCTGCTAACACTCTATAAGGTTTTTTGCCATGTCAGAATTGTCTCGTCATTATTATTTTTGAGTCGTTCATGCACGTTTGACTGAGTATTTTCCTGCGTTTGAGGCTTGAATACTCACTTGTATAATTCACCTACCCCCTAATCCCGCTGTACTTCCAGTTATTCAAAAGATTTAGACTTGGGGCCATACACTACAGTTAAAAAAAAAAGCTACATAGGATTTTCTTTTTTGTGTGGAAGAATTGGTGCTAACTATTTTGAAAAGCCAGAGGGCCAATAGAGAATCACTTTTGCAGTTTGAATAGAAAGTTAATGGAGCTGTTTTAATTACTAAGTAATTTTAGATTACAGTTTACAGTTTGCAGTTTACAATGAACAAAATGTAAAATAAGGAACTTCATATGTGAAAATGCATGATTAAGTATAAGAAAATGTTTTAATTAATTTTAATTTAGGGGCCGTTACATCAGCAGCGGCTCTGTCCAACCATAACCCATTTGTTATATGTATTGTATGTATATTATAAAGACCATCTGCAAACAGTAAAATAACCATTACAGTAAATGCTAATGTTGTTAGACAATAAAGCTCCACAATTGCACAGAGCTATTTATTACATAATGTATGTTACCCAATTTGTAATCTAAGACTAATATGATACAAAATGAATATGCAAATTGAAAGTCATGTTATTTAGCCTATAATAAGAGCATGATATCACATTTGCATACACAATACTTTTAAATGTTAAAGGCCAATATGTGTAATTTTCTGAACATTTAGGGGAGTGTGGGGGTTTTCCTCACAGAGTTGATAGGTTCATGCATCATGAAGAGAAAATCACTTGTGAACTCCAGTGATATCTTGGTTTCTATGATATCTTACTTTCTAAGATGTCCAATATGGTGACTGCATGTGCAGTCTTTAGATGCTTTGTATGACAGCTGTCTCCTAAGCTCTGGCTCTCTCTCACTGTCTGTACCTACCTGCTTCTAACACGCCATGACACTTCTGCTGATGCATAATTCAGTGAGCGGCTAATTAGCCTGGCAGCTGCTACAAAGGCACTTCCTCCTGCCCCAGTGTAGCAGACAGACACTCAGACTTTGTCAACACACACTGTCTCGCTCCTTGCACTGTACTACAGACAGCACAGCAACGCAAAGGGCAGCCCTCTCAGAACTTTGAATATAAGAGCATGTGGAGAGTTTGTTCAAAAACATGTAGCCCAAATGATTTACCCTGATTTAAATGATTATGTTGGTCTAAAACATTTTAAAATCACTTCTGATCTGATCTCTTTGCCTCTTCTGTGACAGTGTGATTGGAACCCTTGTAAGTTTAAGCTAAATTTCACAAAACCGTAAGAGTACGATGCAAGGTAAGAAACTGTTGATCGTTCGCTAGTGGTACAGTGGCTTAAGGCATTGCACATATGCAGTGTTTATCACCCGGCATATGGGTCAGCTTCTGGATAACATTTTAGCTGAATGTCTGTGCATTCTTTCCCCCATTTCACACCACAGCTGTCCTGTCTAAAAATGCATTCAGGCCATCAAATACACAAAAAGTGTTTAAACTTTTCAAATTCAAATTTAAAAGAATGAACTTTGAATAGGTTTATCTTTGGTCCTGTAACATTCATGAAGATATTAAGTTAAGTGGTTCATGTTTTTCAGCTTCATGTTATCTGTGACATTTTGAGGATGATTCAAAACAAAACATAAGCTTATTTTGTTGTCAATTGTTATGGCAACGGTCCTCATTTTTAAAAACTCCATATAGATATACTATATGAAATAGTTATGAATAAAATGCATTTCCATTCATTTTCATATAAACCATTCATCATTATTAAACTAAAGACAATCCCACAATCCATCTGTAGTTTTAGTCCAGCACATTATTTGCTAAAATGATTCAATAGTGCTGTAAGAGAAGCAGATTTTATTATTGTATATAAAAGGTTGAGTTTTGGCTCCATGTCTGTTCAAATGATCTGAGTAAATGCAGCTGAGCCATCAGGCAGGAGACCCCCACAGCTAACGCCACAGTCATGAACACCACAGGTTTTATAATGGGGGAGCTCATTTGGATTTGAGCTTCAGTCATGCTTCAGGCAACTGTTTACAACTGTTTTCTTCCTCTGTGAAAAACCCTCTTCTGTGTTAAATTTGCCTGGTTTATTCAGTAATGCAAAGCTCTGAATACCAAGCATCAAAAAATCTTTGCGTTTGCTGTGATCTGAGATGTAATGTATGTGATTTTATGATTTTTTTTATGTCAGTGCTTAACATAAGTTTGCAAGGAGAGATATGATTACTTTTTACAAATGAAAAAAATGTAAGATAAGAAAAATGTAAAACTGTAAAATGCTTTTCTCCATGGTGATGTTATTACTTTGTCTGGAATGTTTCACAGTGTGGCATTAAACCTTTTTATCATCATGGAAACCAAACCATCCCTGATCTGTGAAAAGACTGTTCTAGGTATTTTTGTTCTATAAAACCACCTGAACTGAATACTGGTAGAGCAATGACATATTTATACAAACAAGCAGAAAAAAACTGCCAAAAAAACGACATAAAACAGCTTTAAAAATAAAATAAACATTTGAATAACGATTATAAAATATCCAAACTATTTTCTTTCCAAACCAACGATTATACTAATAAAAGTCATTACCTAAACAGGGGAAGATTGTCTGAGGTGGTTTGTACAACGTGGACCACGGTGGTGTCAAGTGTCGTGTGGTTTTCCAAGCTTCACCTCAGACACCTCTTTATTCACTTACAACAACCAGCTGTCAGAGTGCGGCCAGGCAAATTAGCCATGAAAATGCTTTGAAAAATACACCGGTGTAACTCTATCTGCTCCAGGCTGCTACTTATCAACACTGCGCCCGAGCTTCTAAAGGGAAAATATCCAAAATACAACCATATGATGCCGGCTAAGCTTTGAATCACCTTATTAGGGTCAGTGCCTTTATTAGACACTTCTGACCTACAGTTTGAAATTGAACAAGCAAAAACACTTCATTTTGTTTTTGTTTAAAGCCCAAATGAAGGTTGAGGTTAATGATGGTCACACACATTCTATCATCATAATGAAGAAAATAACTGAGGGGCAGGCAAAGTAACACACAAGTAACACAACAACATGGAATAGAATGTAATCTGAAAGTATTGCACTTGTTTATGATACTACTACTACTACTACTACTACTACTACTACTACTACTACTACTACTACTAGACTGAGAGAAGCGAGGCTGCCAATCTGCATCATCAGCTTCTCTGACCATCACCAATATTTACTAGGGCTGCACGATATTGAAAATGAATGCGATATGCGATACGGGTGTCAAGCATTGCGATAACGATATTATTGCGATATTTTCTTTTAACCTAAAAAAAACTGCGACTGTACCTGCGTAACATTGGTTGCTGAAGTTTTTGACTGAATAAAATCACTGTATAGCTCCCTGTGGTTGCGTTCGAGGTGGCTGTGTAAGTTCGTCGTGTTTCCTCTCGACGTTGCGATAACTTTCCGGCACGACTTGCACAGCACTTGCGTCTGTGACACGTCGTCCCGTCTGAAGCCAAAGTCCCAAATTCCGGAGCTGCTGTGCTTTTTAGGCACAAGTTGTTGGCTGTTGTCGTCTTCACTGACTTCTTCATTCCCCGCCATGGTGACTGTAGTGTTTTCCCGTCATGCACTGCGAGTCCACGCGCTCGCTCTAGCTAGCAAAACATTACGTTTAAGGGCGCGTCGGAATTGTGAACTCCAGAACGCAATAAACTCACGATTTACACATAAAACAATTAAAAAATATCGCGCATCTTTGCGATGTGGATATCGCACGTGCTATTATCGCGATGACGATATTTTTTCGATATATCGTGCAGCCCTAATATTTACACACCACTTTCATATTAGGCAATGTGTCTTGCCTAAAGACACAACAACAATTTTGCTCCAGGCACCCCACTGTGGCACCTGATTTTTCTACTGAGATCGGATGAGATCAAGGAGGTTTGGTCATTGTAAGGCTTGACGGGGTTAAAATGTGCTTAATGTAGACAGGCTCACATCTCCACAAAACAGATTCCTACACATCTTTATGCAACACATAGTATGGAAATGTATATTGTAGTAGTATGAAAATATTTCTGAGCATATCATTGCTGGTGATTTTGTGAGGCAGGAGGAAACAGTGTGCCATAAGGTGAGGCTATGAGGAGATGATGAGTGCATGGAGCAGTGTGGAGCAGATGGGGCTGCATATGAGACAGAGCTCCACTGTCAAATTGTTTATTTGCTCTGGTGGCTGAAGTCTGTTTATATTATTGTTATCGGTGGGACTGAAATGCACTGGCCGGGGTTTTGAAGAGTCTGCCTATCTTTTGGCGGTATCTTAAAATCGGAAACTCTAGATGCTATTAGAAACTCACGGTGATAGTTGGAGACAGCAGACACACTGGGAAGTGTCTGACATGTGGAAGTGGGATCCATGTTTTTGGGGAGAGCCTTTGACTGAACATAGGCCTGCAGGCTCTGGTACTGATGTGAAGTCAGTGACAGGTGACAGTCTGTGGAGCATGGAGGTTTGACTTTAACAAAATGCTCAGAAATGTCTGGATGCCTTGCCTAGTGAAAACAGTACAAGAAAAATATTTGTTAAACAAGGAAGCTGAACCATAATATCATTCAGTATGTTTTTGTTTTTTTTTAAATATTACTGCTTCTATTTTTGGTTTTACTATAGTTATTTGGTTGGCCTAATCTGAAATAAGTTTATGATATTGCTAGTACTTGCTAGTAGAAAGTAAGTGTATTTATATAGCGCTTTTCCCAGATATAGATCACACAGTCTGTCACAGAGGGAAATATATGTAAAAACAGCTATTTACATTAATAATAACCTTAAGCACACTTAGTTATAGTCACTCTGAGTCTATGGGGCAGGAACCGCTTGCACAAATAGGTTTTCAGCTGTTTTTATAAGTGTTTACAGAACACAAATAAAGAGATTGTTCATTCCAAAGTTTATGAGAAACATCTTGAAAAGATCCAAATGTAGTACATGTCAAGATGGGAGGGAACTGCTGGCATGAAATGGATTTTAATTTGATTCATGATTTCCTGCATGATTATAAAACATGATTTAGTGACATGACATTATTGCATAATTTTGTTTGATGTTATTACATTATTTAGTTTTCAGCTATTTACATTAATAGTGACCTTAAGTACATTTAGGCAAGGCAAGTGTATTTGTCTACACAAAGTAATTCAATGTGCTTCAATGTGCTGTGTTCAGAATAAGTAATACATCAAACTCAAAATACAAACAAATCAAACCATAAATAACCATTACAAAATTAACATTAAAAGAGAAGCAAGAAGAGTTTCAGTCCGCTAAACAGAACTGGATTTAAACAGAGTCAAAGAAGATGATCAGGAATGATCACATGATCAGATGATCACATGATCAGGAAGACTGTTCAGAGTCAAATTAAAGGCCTGTTTCACTGTTCCAGGTTTTAGCTGCATAAAAGTGAAACCCTGAGTCCCTGTGTTTAGTCCTGACTCTGGGCATCAGGAGACCAGTCCCTGAGGTCCTCAGAGTGTGAGATGGTTCATGTAGCACTAACATGTCAGAGTACTTTGGTGCTAGGCCATGGAGAGACTTGTACACAAGCAGAGCTGCTTTAAAGTCTATTCTGTGAGCCACAGGAAGCCAGTGCAGAGCACAGGACTTATGTGCTTGTACTTTTTGGTTTAAGTCGCACAGCTCATCTGGAGAGGCCAGTGAACAGGCCATTACAGTCGTCTGACCTACTGGAGACAACCGCATGGATAAGTCTTTTCAAGTCTGGTTTGGACAGAATACCTTTGATTTTTGCAATGTTTTTAGATGGTAAAGGCTGCAGATGTTATTGATTTGATGTGGCTGTTAAGTTCAAGCCTGAGTCTATTATAACCCCTAGATTTCTAGCTTGATTTGAAAGTGTTAGAGAAAGAAACTGGAGGTGACTGCTAACACTGTCTCTTTGTTTCTTTGGGCCAAAGACTATGACTTCAGTCTTGTCTCAGTTTAGCTGGAGAAAGTTGTTTTCCATCCAGACACTGATCTGTTGGATGTAGTGGCAGTGTGAATACACTGCACTGGTCCATAATCTCCTGTGGTCAGTGAGACATACGTAGATCCGACTGTCGCCTGCACAGTTGTGGACACATTACTGCTGCATATTAACTTGCCAAACAGCAGCATGTAGAGATTCAACAAAAAAGAGTCCCAGGATTGACCCCTGGGGCACCCCACAGGTCAGGGCCATGGTCACTCTGAGTCTATGGGGGCAGGAACCGCTTGCACAAATAGGTTTTCAGCTGTTTTTTATAAATACTTACAGAACACAAATAAAGGGATTGTTCATTCCAAAGTTTATGAGAAACATCTTGAAAAGATCCAAATGTAGTACATGTCAAGATGGGAGGGAACTGCTGGCATGGAATGGATTTTAATTTGATTCATGATTTCCTAGAATGAGTTCTTTAGAAATTCAAACAAAAAAGAGTCCCAGGATTGACCCCTGGGGCACCCCACAGGTCAGGGCCATGGTCACTCTGAGTCTATGGGGGCAGGAACCGCTTGCACAAATAGGTTTTCAGCTGTTTTTATAAGTGTTTACAGAACACAAATAAAGGGATTGTTCATTCCAAAGTTTATGAGAAACATCTTGAAAAGATACAATTATAGTACATGTCAAGATGGGAGGGAACTGCTGGCATGGAATGGATTTTAATTTGATTCATGATTTCCTAGAATGATTTCCTTAGAAATTCAACAAAAAAAAAGAGTCCCAGGATTGACCCCTGGGGCACCCCACAATGTTCAGTTGTTTTTATAATTGTTTACAAGAAAAGGGACTGTAAAGAGTTCATGAGAAACAGCTTGAAAAGATCAACTCAAAGTACATGTCAGGATGGGAGGGATCTGTTGGATCTGTCATGGAGTTCATTTGATTTTCTGCATGATAATATTACATGATTTAGTTTAATATTATTCCATGATTTTGTTTGATATTATTACATGATTTAAAACTTTTGTAAAAGAAATATTTTTGTAAAATAAATACTACTTTACGTTTTAACCTAGTCTTGTGTTTGTGTTTTGTAATGTAGTTCGTGCTGTGTGGCCTGGGCTTGAACCTTTTATTTCTAAAACTGTGACACTAAAAAGAACAGGGAGTGAATGTAAAGTTGTAAAATTGGGATGATCAGCCTGGAGGCAGCGTTTTGAGCCATTTGCATCTGGGTCAGTTTCTTCTCACTACGTAAACTGTTGCAGTAATCTAGTTGCAAGGAAAAGAATGTGTGGATTACCATCTTTTGCTCAACTTTTGAATCTTTTGAGCAATGTTTACATCTTCAAATGTTTAACATGCCAGAAATTGAAATTGTCAAATTGTGGAAGCAACAAAATAAAAGAAAAACAAACAAATAAACATAAAAATAAATTAATTAATTAATTAAAGGGGCTGATGGTGATGTTCTTAAGACATTTAATCAAAAACTACTCCTAGAAACTCATTGTCACACACAGAATTTTGAGTTGCAGATCATGTTCACGTTTATGTCATGTGCTAAATGCTAATTTTCATTCATTCAAATGTATCGTGACACTACAGAGACACTATTGTTCTGTTTTCATTTTTTTTTGTAAAGTTTTTTGGTGTTCGATCCAAACAGCTAAATGTAAACTGGTTCTCTGAAAAGACCAACAGTGTCCCAAGTTGCTTTAATTAATACACAAATGCCATGTTTATTCTTTGGATCAAACTTAATTCTGCTTCTTTGTAAAGTTACGCTGGCCTTCAAGCTGAGCAAACCTTATGAAACTATACGCCACTCTTAATTTTGTTACTTTCCCGCACACCTGCTGTTTGTGTGCGCCTGTCAACTCTCCCCGGCTCCTCCGTAAACTGGATTGGCGTTGCTTTTGCCGTTAAGCTGTGCTCATAAGCCTCCATAACAGTGTCACATTTCTAACACGTCACCACAATCCAATTAATCTGCTTTATATCCACATAAAGCCGCGCCGCTATTTCAGCTAATGAACGCAGGCAGTCTCCTTGTTCCCTGAGCCGGCGCTGTGTTCTCATGACAACTGGCTCCCTGGCCCATTCCACCAACTGTTTTGTTGCTGTTGCTTCATTGAGTTTTGAGGCTCTCGCTGTTTTCTTTTAAAGCTCCAAAATGGCAGACTGGAGATCGGAAACAATTCACAGATTGGCTATTTCTGTGGACGGTTTATGGGCCACATGCTGAATTTAGATTTTATTCAAACAAATGAGACCCCGGGTGATGCCTCCTGACGGTGACTGCTAATCGCTGGTGATTTGGGTTATCCACAAGTAGCCAAGTGTCTTACAGATCTTTAAACCAACTGCGCGAGCTCTCGGATGCAAGATGAGCTTAGTAAACAAAGGGTCCTAAACCCATTTCATGTGCTGCGAGTGTGAGTCTGCTGGACCAGATTAGCCGAGCAGCCTCTTAGCATAATATAAGTCCAGATGCACAGCTTGTTCTTGGAGAGTGAGCTAAGAGGCTCCACGTCATCTGACAAGGACGAAAACATCGCACACAGAAAGGTCGTTTAACAGTGAAGACAACCATGCAATATTACATTACTTTTTCAACAAAGCAGTTCCAGGCAAATACTGGATGTGTTTTGAGAAATGACAACTCATTCACCATTGTTAGGATAAGATTTAAAGGGCCCACGTTACACTGTTTTCTGATCTGTTATAATGTTGTTTTCTCATTCCAAAATACTTGCAAAATGCTTAAGTCTAATACTGTAGACGTCAGACACGAATCCTGCATATTTAGCGTGAGTTCTGATGCCATGTGGTAATATCACATATTCACTGTGTTTAATTTCAGACCTGAAATTGTCATTCTCAGCTGAATAAAAGTTAAAAAGGTAGTTGTCAATTTGAAAGCTACAACTTCATGACATCCGCTACAGTGAGACTTGTCATTTTGCTCTTAAAATGTTCATGGTAACCTGCTCGACGTGATCCTAGTGTTTATATTTTATTTTGTTTGTAAATAACTTCCTATTCTTAATATGAAACTCCAAATTTACCTCTTTAATTGCTAGTCCTCTTCTTTATACAGTCTAAAGAACAAATGAGAATAGACCATATACACTGAGTTGATTTAACCATAAAATACATGAACAGCTGTAGCTATGTTATAGAGTTGTCATTTTATTTTATTTTATGTAACAAAACATGTGTAACCGCACAGAAACTGCATTACTACTAGTAACCTGGTTATGCTTGTGACAACAACACACAGAACTTACACAGAAACAAATTATAGGTTCTTTCTAACTGAATCTTCCCTGGTTTTAAGGGGGATGTTGTTAGGCTGCAGCTGACAGGGCAGGGACTTTCCTCTGCGGAGCCAAAGCTTTTACTGCAACATACCCACTCCATTAGGGCACGACCATGACACCCCCCAAGGTCTCTTCAAGGACGACCACGGTGGAGCTCAGACTTTGCAGCCTTGGCTCCCCCTGCGCTCTAAGCCACTTGCTTCCTCTGATTTACCTCCCTTTGTTTTCGCTCAGTGCTCGCATTATGCACTGAAGGACGGATATTTGTGCGTCTTGAATGGAGACAAAGCTTTTCTGTTGTTTTTCTTGAACGTAATAGAACAATTAGACATAGTGTATTATACACAGTCAGAGCACACCTGCTGGTAGGCCTTGATGCGGCATGTGTCAGAAGTTTAATGTTTTTATAAAAGTTTGTGTTGTTGTTTTATACTTTTATAATCACAAATGAGAAATATAATTATAATTCCTTAAAGGTGCATTGTGTAACTTTTAAGTCAAATGCTTTCCTCCATGGAGATGTTAATGTGTTCTCATGAATCATTCACAGTATTTTCTATCATCATGGAACCAGACCAAGTTACAGGACAGATCTGTGAAGAGGTGACCTCGCTCACATTCAGAATGGCTCTTTTTCTATGTGTTTTTTTCATCTACTTATACAACTGGGACTGAAAATATTGTGTGTTGTACAATTCAATACAACTTCACTACTTTCTTCCCATTGTTAATGCTACGAGTGTACATCAAGCCACATGAAATACAGTGCAGATGTTTTCATGAAGTAGGCAATCTTTCTTATTGTCGACTACTACTGTGCAAGGAGCAGTCCCACATACATAATTCACTATTCCACTGAATAGCCACACCATTGTCCCTTGGTTGTAGTATCCATCGTACTAATCCAGTCTTATTCAAACCTCATCCCTCATCTCTTATGGCCTTTTCCCTGTAGCCACACACAAACCTGAGCTTTGCACTGTCAGCTTAAAGTAGGATCACACCAGGCAGCCATTGTGGAGATGTGATCAAAGCCCTGCACACCAGAGCCAGGAGCTCCATGCCAAAAGCATACCTTCAGTGCTCAGCTACTGCGAGACCTGTGAACGCCAGGTGAATAGCAAGTCCACGCTCATCCATAATGCACAGACACTATTGTTAAGAATAGAAAATAGAGTAACGCTGCTTTTCACCATCATAACACTTGGCTTTGGGCAACTGCAGTCAGTCAACACTGTATAGGCCCAAGGCAGTGTACAACCTGGACTATGGTTAATGAGTGACAGTTACTCCCAAGGGGTCCATTTTGAGTCACAAATGATTGTATGGATGCTTGTTTTAATGTTTTGAACCAGGTTTTCATTATGAAAACAATAATACGCCTTATATTGCAAACACTTTTGGTTTCAGTCCACCCAAATTTTGTCTGACAGATATTGAACATTTGGTAATCAGGTTGTGCAGTAAAATAAAGTTTGGGTTCCTGATTTTTCTGTGGGAGAATGTGTTCCCAGCTTTCATAAACCTTTTGGCACACTATTAGCATGTACAAACTTATTGTCCAACACAACTTTAGAACAGCTTTTTCAAAGGTAAAACAAGGCGGACCATCCCCACACAGTCAATCAGCTCCCATTTCTAATCATCATAGAGTGAGGGATGTGGCTTCTTACAAGTTTGCAATATATATTTTATTATCAAAAATAATTATCAATAAATAATTCAGATCAATCTGAATATAGACACCAGATCTACAGAAACGCCTAATGCACTGGTGGTTCTGGTCTGTATTCCTCAAATTTCTCTAATATTAGACCTGAATGGTTCCTTTGTACACTGACGCAAATCAAAAAATTGTAAAAGTAATTCATAGCAACCACTTAATTTAATATGTCTTACAGTATAATTTAAGGCCCTTATATTGTCCTATATATACAAAATGGACTCTTTTAAAGGCCTAGTCACATTTTTCCTTATTTAACTTGTTCCTTTTTTCATATTTTTTTTCACCTTACCATTCGAAAAGCATTGTACAAACATTTACAGTATTACTACCTTTACATAGTGCGTATAAGTTTCACATCTATAGTTTTATTCGTGTGAACAGAGACCTGAGCTCTGAGCCAAATGAGAGTCCAGCTAATATCAGCCCCCGGTCCTCTTCTCATGTACAGTGCTTTCTCAAGGTCGTGTCCAGGCTTTAGAGCGGTGATAGGCTGCTTATCTCATCCTCGGGCCAGACCGGGCCAGTCCATTTATCAGCCTGCGTTAGTTACAGCCGCACAGCCTGCTCCAAATGCACAAGGTTTGTCTTAGCATGTAAACATATGCACATACATTGTAGTACATAAGATTCACGGCCCTGAATAATGAATGAGGAGGTTGCAAATGAATGTTTGAGTGGAGAGCAATTTTGACAGTTACTGAGGGAATTACATAAGGAATTACTGGAATGGTCAGAAATGCTCTTTTTATTGAGTTTGTATTGGCAAAAATCTGGTGCTTGAAGGTGGTCACTATATACCTCAAAAGCATGGTATAAAATACTGTATTTTTCAGGCTATAAAGCGCACTGAATTATAATATGTGTCAATTGCTGTCATTGTCCACACATAAGGAGCATCGGATTATAAGGCGCAATAAGCGAAACGAAACGCATGTCGGATAAATCGAACTTAACTAACTCTCAGTTGTAGCTAACACAAAAATACAAGTTTAACAGTTGGGTGATTT
>KN493497.1:1992-20835 GCA_000787155.1 Scartelaos histophorus | reverse complement strand
CTGTAGTGTTCTCAAAAAGCGGTCTCAAGATAAAAGGTTAGGATTAGAAATAGATAACCACTTATTAACTAATTATCCATTAAAAATAAACAAATAAACAAATAATAATAATAATAATAATAATAATAATAATAATAATAATAATAATAATAATAATAATCAAATATATAAATAAATAAATATAAAAAGGATTGTTCTGCTAAAAGTTCATTCAAGCACACACCTCTGAGCCAACTTTATTTTATTTATTTTTTTAAGTAAAATAAGATTCAAATCTCCTTCTAGATATTGAACAGTACATATTGTCTTTCCCACACACAAAGACACTATTGACTATTCAGACCCTGTAATTATCCGGAAATTAAAAAAATTGATAACATCTTTATTACAAGCCACTTTTGTCTTGTTCAAATCTATGAATATAAATTCTCTTCTCCAGGGATTCAGCAGTTGAACAATATATGCCTCCTATGTTTTACTTATTGACTTATTGACTGAGCTTTTAATGTGAAAGGCTTTTAGCTGCTTGCACCGTGACAATGAAGTGATGAGAAGGGATGTGAAATGTGGCTGCTATATGTCCTGGTACTGGAGTTAATATGAAAGCCTGGACTGTCACCCACATCTTTTAGAGTCTAATTCAGCTTGTATTTCTGCGTTAATCATTTTTATCAGAAATGGAGATCAGATTGAGCACGTGTTACGCAGAGACCTGGTTTGGAGTTGAATGCGTGTGTTGTCTTTCTGCTGGCTTTGGCTTTTTGTATTGTGCGAGTAGGAGGAGCCGCTTTCCTGTGATTGTCCCCCCCCCTTCTCTCTCTCTCTTTCTGTCTCTCTCTCTGTCCCTCTTCTCTCTTTCTGTCTCTCTCTTTGTCTCTCTCTGTCTCTCTTTCTGTCTCTCTCTCTGTCTCTCTCTCTCCCCCCTCGTGATCCTGCTCTCATATTCCCCAAAGTTGAATAGTGCGTTTTGCCTCGGAGCTATAGCTGGCGGAGCAGCCTGACAGTAGCGCCCGGACTGACCCGCGCTCGCGTACGCAGAACCACAAGACTTTCGCCGGTCCCTGCCTCGGCTATCCTCTTGTTTTCTCTCAACTTAATTTCTTGTCTTTTTACAAGATGACAGCGGCAAAGAGAATACGACGTGTAGAGCTGGTAGGTGATCTGAACGCGCTCCATACGCACTGTGTTTGGTTGGTTTGGGGGGAATCGGCTCTTGGCTGAAGCGCGCGGTATTGGCACAAGTGAGATTTTTAGAAAGGACCGGTGTTTGTGTGCGCAGACATCAGCTGGATTTGTCTTGACGCGCTTTGCCATTGGCTTGAATGGAAACGAGTGTTAAGCGCTGTATCCTGTCAGGGGTAGGCTGGCAGCTGAGGTAAACTTCCAACATTTAATATTGTTGGCATTTGTAATGTAACCTAGTTCGCGTTATAGGATACGCCACTGGACTGTTTTGGTGGGATGGTGAAATGTGGAACATGCTGTGCGCGCAAAGAGGACACGCTTGGGCACTGATTTCTAATTCACTTTTTCCACAAGCGTATATCACATCACTCTTTATCATTAGACTGAAATGGTCTTGTCCTGTACATCTGCTATAAGATGGGAATGGGAATGTGGGAATGGGAAGACCATGACATGTATGTTCAGACTATTACAAAGGAAGAGAACAGGTTGTTACACAGTAGTAGGCATCATCATTTTATAGTCTGTATGTGACTATAGGCTACTTATATAAAACCATGTTCATTCTTTGGTTATCTTATGCTCTATGACACTTAAAAGAGTAAATCATCTTGTAATCAGTGCTATTTAAGCATTGGCAGTAATATTTGAATAACAGAAATCCTGTATTAAAAGTTCTAAAAGAAAATGTTTAAAGTGCCTTTTTAAAAATGCATCTGGCTTAATTCCAGCACTTTGGTGTAGGAAAGCACGAGCTCAATCAGCTCATGGACGTAGCAGTAAGTGTCCCAGGGTTTGCCCATCTCGGCTTTTTAGATTTAGAGGTCTCATGTGCCTCTCTTGCATTCAGCTGGCAGAGCTCTGAGCTGACACTTGTGTACGTTCTCTTCTATCTTTAGACTTGTTTTCCGGTCTGTCCTCTGCTCTCTATCATTCACCCTCTGTAGGATCATCCTGGCATCCATCATGTGTTGTTCCGTCCAACTCTATTCTCCTTCAGGATCTGATTGGATGTTATGGAAGGATGTTTTACTGCTGTTCTTGTCTGAGTTTGTCAGCCAATTCGGGGTTGCACTGTACAGTGATAAAATAGTCTTGGCTCGGGAATTGGTCCAAACAAACTGTAGTTTCCTGGATTGGGAAAGGCACAGTACTGGATATTACTTGACTTTGAAAGAGCGCGACATAATCACTCTTAATCTTGCTTGTTGAATACATATTTACACCAGTTTCATGTTATTGCATGTTTTAATATGTCCAGATAAATCGATCTTGTGGTTGGAAACAACCAAGCATAAAATGTGTATTGTTTTTCTATATTATGTAAATCTAGATGTATGTTAAGATGTATGTAGATGTATGTTATGACAGAAGTTTGGTAATGGTAATGTAACAAAAAATAATTCATACCTAAATCTTATTTTCCAAATGACTAACCCTACCAAATTTAACAACAAAATATGAAGCTCAACTACTTTTTGTTCTACAAGTTGACCTATTACTAATCCAGTAAGTGTCTCAATGTAATTTATTGCTGCAACAGTTAAACCACAGAAGAACCCAAGAATGTTTTGAGTTTGGCTCTCAGACAACAGTTCATACCACAGTGCCTCTTATAATATTAAACTTGACAGTTATAGTTATCACTTTTCCAAATGAAACTTGAAAAAGCTCTAGTGCGTGTGCTATGTGGTGGCCCCTTTCATTCATATACCATTAGAAACTAAAGAATCCGCACCCCTGATGGTTTAAGACCACGCCATTCCAGTCTAAATCCTCTACAATTCGTCATGCTTTCCTGGCTTTCTGCTACAAATCTGGACCACAGCAATGCCGCTAATTCTTGTCAGCAGTTCAAATGAATGGTTTGAGAGAGACAACATGCTTCACTTTTAATAAACACTGTTTCCTCTGAGATGTTTAGCCTGGACCGGTGACCCTGGATGCGCTTGGATGTACTTAATGATGTGAGAAAACCATTATGTAGCGGAAAATAATAGAAGGGGTTACCCACACTGCTACTGCACGCCTAAGGGAGTGCACGGCCATTTGTTTAACATAATATGAACAGTCAGTCGGGGGCTATAAAATATGTACGTTATAGGCTATAAAAGTTACATTAGAATCGCTTAAGTGGGTTTTATTGATTAGAGAAAATATTTATTAACTGTAGTAGTCTTTTCTTTTATTGTGCAGCTTCATCAGCGTAAAGGCATTTCACAAAAAATGCAGGTTGGTTAGGCTTAGGGTCTAAAGTTCTGAAGTAATCAATAGTCTGCATAAACTTTCTTTTACTTGTATTATGGTTAGTGATCAAAATTAAAGGCACATTTTAAAGCATGTATTTATTTAGTATTTCTATTAGGGCTGGGTGACATGGTGATAGACTAGACGAGACTTGACCAGACCAAGAAGTGAACCAAACCAAGTCTACTGCACATCGGGACTAAATGAGCCCAAATCTAGACCAACAGGAGGATTTTGGATAAACACAAAATGTGACTGGCTCCAAGAAAATCATGATCATATTTTTTTGGGCATGTCAACCACTCCTCATTCCTGAGTTTGAGTATGGGTACAGATGTCAGTACATTCCACATATTTAAAGTGTAAAACTTCGGCAGTGTTGAACATCTGACATTCTCCTTCTTTAATAGAGTATGAGATTTGATATGTAATTCTGTATTGATTCAGTGGTTTCACATTTGAATGGCAGCAGCCGTGTCCTGGATGTGACAGGCTGCCTCCTGTCTCTGTCTCCAGACACGTTTGATCTCTTCATCCACAGAAGGCCCCTGTCTGCTGCAGCGCCCTCTGCATGTAGATAAGGCCGGGGAGCTCTCACGCATGTCAGCACAGCACCGTCGACAACTGGGGCCAGAGAGGATGCAAGTTTTATTTCATAAGTTAGTATTTTACATCATTTTTGTGAGGAGTGGACTGGATTCCCCCTAGACCAGTAGCTTTAATTGTCAAGTGGCAACGTAACAGTTCATCATGCTGTCATCCATCCGTCTTCAGTTGATCATAAATAGGAATGTACCGATACTGATACTGAAACATGGCTCAGCTGGGTCAGATATCGGTTCCATGATATCAGTTCAACTAATATCCTGGTTGGGAATTTAATCGGATGATGTGTTTACAGGCTAATTTTGGTCCAGAACATCTCATAATGTTTGATCTTTAGTCTCACAAAGCTGTTCAGCAGACAATGGACACAATGGGATCTCTTTTGTAGTAAGTTAACTGTGTTTTAAGGAAGTAAGTGACATTTTCCGTGCCTACATATCGGTTATTCATAATTTGTCAATGTATGATTATTATGTTTTATAATGACATCCGGGTCCCAGGATCACAAACAAGTGGACTTTTTGTGCCAGCCCATAGTCTGAATAAATTACAATTGCAGCATCAGAAATGGCATCCATGACTAATTAATTGAGGAGGCAGATGTTTTCCTGTTGTGAAGAAATGACTAGATCTTGAAAAAAATGTTTGTGGAATACCATTTTCTCAATTGTGAGATAAATTACAGCTGCTGTTTGTGTAGCATCAGTTTCTTTGCATACATTTATATCAAATTATGCACGCTTTGCCCAAAGTTTGTTTAAATATCTTCATTAGTGTCCTTTACCCAGAGAAATGGCAGCACTGTTAGGCGTGAGCTGGTGAAGTCCTAATTGGCCGTCATTTCCTCTGCATAGTGTTTGATTAAACTCAGCTGCACTTGTGATGAGGCCACGTTGTACGAGAGCTTTAACAAGAGTAATTGTTTGTTGTTTTGTTTGTGTGCATGGCAGCAGCTCTGTTATGATTACAGGTTCACTTTTTATGAATCCAGTTAAGGAGCAAAGACCTTTTTCCCACTTTTAGCACAGTAGTGAAAGCCAGTTGCCTCCAGATCTGCATGTGTTTGCCATGATCTCACCTGCTGGCGCCACTGCCCTGGATCAGGCCCCACTCTGCTGTTATGAAGCCCACCCAAACACCTCTTTGCTGGGCATAGTAACATGAGACACCAGCCTGACACCTCCACTAAGGTTTTTAGATCCCAAAGAATATAATGCACATCGCACAATATCAAGGATGGAAAGACAAAAGCCTCTATGAGAACTATTTGTTCAGTTCTTTTCTATGGTTTAAGATATAGCAACATTAGCTTTGGCTATCTTGAAGGTGGAAAAGCGCTATATAAAAATGTGTCCATTTGCCAAAAACAATAGAAGTTTAAACGGTAGTAGTATTAGTGTTTTTTTCTTTTCTTTGCTCTGCTTCGCTGTAGACATATTGTTATTTACTTCAAAGGTGTCGAAGGACTGTCCGGTTTGTGTTAATTACTAGTCAGAACAGAGCACAGTCTAAAAGTGAGGATTTAAGGATTGAGAAAGAGGAAACCACCCTTTTGTCCAGGCCCTGACTCATGCACTCAGCCTTGCATCATGCTCACAGGAGCTCTTAGAAACACCTCTATAAAAACAGGCTTTGCTCACAGCTTCTGGGGTCAGTGCCTCTCTCTCTCCTCTGAGGTTGGGAGCCTGCAGACACACTGGGAGGGTGTGGTTCTGGTGGAGCTAGTATGTGTCATGGAGAGGTATTTAAAAGCCTGGATGTAGTTGATAGAGGACAGTGTAGAGATTTCAAGGCTTAAGTTTATGTACCGTAAATGTGTTTGTATTAATGTGGGGAAAAAAGACACAAAATGTTATTAATCCTATCTAAAAAAATTGCATTTATAAATAGAGCTGGGCAATTTGGCTTTTCTCTCTCTCTCACTCTGGAGATGCACCAATCCAGCTTTTTCATTAAGTGTCTGCCAATACACGATATTAACTGAGACTGAAAACAGTATTTATTTCCTTAAAAAGTCAGAACTGCATGTGTAGCTGTTACTTATCTCTCAGGTAACAGCAGAACAATTTTGTGGCCAAGAAATAATAATAGATGGAAATAAATGTTACATCAATTTGTAGGATATTGGCTGAACTGATATTTGGAATCCGATATTCAGTCCAGCAAATATTTCAGTACTAATATCTGGTACTGGTGTTGGATATTGGTGCCGATACACAGCTTTTGGATGCTCCAAACCACATGCTTCCTGAAGAGTGACTCTTAATTTAAAAACCCCACACATATCATTGATGATCTGACATTAGTCAATCTCCATCTTTATTAATATTTGATTAATTATCCAATCCTATGCTTATAATTACATTTTTCAGAGCCATTTGACAGCATAGACAGTGAAACATTTGCATGCACTGAGGCTGGCCTAATTGGAACTGAGCCAACATAATTATGCCTCATAAAAATGGTGTGAACTTGTGCTAGCTACTGTACCTCTGTGCTCTTTGAAAATGGCATACCTATAGGCATAGTTAACCTTTTGTTAACAAGCCCTCGATGGATTTAAACTGTCAATGGGACTGGCTATTTTTAAAAGAGTGATGTTCCCTGGGTATTGTTTAGCTCACAGTCTATTGATCTGTCGCATGAAAAACAATCTGACCATGAACAGGAAAATGGTGCTAAGATAAATTAAATGTCTGTAGTATTATATATTTTTAACATATTCTCTATCGTGTGTGCAGGTTTGGTGATAAAAACATAACATATAGGTATAAGAGAGCCTGCCTCTCTTCTCTGTTCATTCGCAAACATACTCAGTAAAATTAGACTGATAATTTGGAGCTGCGTTTCAGAGCGGTAATTATATGTTGCACGGTGTTGCAATATCACTGTTATTTCTGCTGCAATAATGACTCCCATATTGAGTTTTTGTGTTGTATTCCTGGTGTAGGAACACTGGCAGCCTGCAACATGCCCCCTTTGCATTTTAATAACTAACATAAAGTTTGTTGGTTATCTCAAATTGCACTAAGATAAACCTCATTGATCCGCAAGAGAATTACTTGGACACAACAGCTGTTGTTGTGTTGTCCATCAATTTGTTTAGCTGTTGTTGTTTAGAAGACTGTGAATAACACTGAATATATATGATTTTTACTCAAATGAACTGAAATGACGGTGAAGTGATCCAGCTTGAGAACATCTTGATGTGTATTAAGTGTATTTACTGACAAAATCGCTTTTTCATCAAAAACACAAAATCTAAAGGGGTCACTAAATTTCACTTTTCTTTTTAAGTATTTCCTTCTTTGCTTGAGTCATAAAACCTGTTTTCTTGACACATGGCATTTTTAAATCCAAAAACAGTTTATTCAGTTACTAATTTAGTTGACAAATATCTCAATAATTAATTAGATGCGATTAATCAGTTGATTCATTTCAGCTCAAGCTCACACAGAACAATAAGATAGACAAATGTATACAGATATGTGAATATATAAATGTACAAATACAGTAAGATCAAACTAAATGAATGAAATATATCAAGGATATACAAGATGTGTCACAGTAATTACTATATCAACTTATACTTCAATACATTAAAGCTTGAACAGTATATTTATCATGTAAACATTTTCTTTACACTATTGGGAATTTTTTTGTTATTTTTGGGCCATATGATAAAATTTAAGTTTAAAATAATAAGTTATATAGTGTTTCATTGTGCAATACTTATTTATTGCAGCTCACGATTTTTTAACCATGTTGTATATTTAGAATAGTTTTTGGGGTTTAAATCTGCTCTTGGGCTATTCGGTGGCATGGTTTGTTTCAGTATTGTCATTTATTGTTTTTTCCACCCTTTTTTATTGTGACAGGGCTAAAGATACAGTGCAAATATGAAATAGTGGCTTTGACATGACATTAGGTTATCTGTTCAAAGTTCAATTGATTGATAGCAAAAAACCAAGACTTCTAACAGGGCTTACAAAGACAATCAAACACAGCCAAACGAAAAACAATAGCTGTGACGCGCTCCTGAAGGAAATGCCACACATTACAGTGGTGTATAAATAGAAAAAAGGGTCTAACTTTGCCAAGGCCAGATAGAGGACAGGAACCCCCCTCCAAGGTCTCCCTCTCCGGGCCTTTGTTTCTCCGTCTGACGATGATCTATTCACAGCACATTTCTCTTGACCTCACTTTTTTTCTCAGAGGGGTTATTTAAGTTTTCTGTCTGCCCCCTTTACCGTGGCACTGACAACATGTTCCCAACACCTGCTGCTATGTGGCACACTTCATCTACTCTGGGTCAAGTCTGTTTTAGAAGTGCTGTTTTACTTTTGCATTATGGTAATACGTTATGACCCATGAACTGTCAGTGTGATTGATCAACGCACTGTGATGTTCTGTGGTTTTGCCTGTCGGTTGTCACCCATCTCTAGGGCCGTGCAATTAATGCATTTATTATCTATTATTTATTATCTATTAACAGCTCAGTGTTTTTTAATTGAGAGGATTTTTTATTTTTGCCTAATGAGCCAAAGAAAGTCTTGTTTATGTTCATGAAATTATATTAAAAGCCATATGTATTTGGTTTAATAAGGCTATAGGCCTTTAGTAATTTAGTTAATTAGATTAGAGTTAATTAACTGGTTGACAGTCTCTTACTCAAGATTTCTATTGGTAAACAAAGAGGTAACAAAGTTTAATACTAAGCTGAAGATTAGGAAGTGAATCTTAAGTTTAATAAATTTCAGCGAACCTTAGATGTTCGGGTTGAAGAAGGTGGGCCAAAGTATGGCACAACATACAGCGAGTTTACCAACTGAAATTTTGCAGCCCTTCCTCTGCACTGTTACTATATACTTAAACTCATGGACGAGTGCGTATCACAGCAGGACTCATCTGTCTCATTATTTAATAGATATTTCATGCCGCAGCACTTATTTTCTCCACTAAAGCTCTGCTGCCAGACGTATAAACAAACAGCACCATGTGATGACGTCATTGGGCTGTGGCCCTGTTCAAAGTCCTAGTGTAAGGGCCCCTCAGTGCAGCAGGCGCTGGGGCAGACAAACACAGTCACGCTAACTGGAGATTACTGGATGCCCCTCAGTAATCAGAACTACCTAATAAAAAGTAGTTATTGATCAATATAAGAGCCCACCATGTACAATGTTTGGCTCTTTTCTTTTATTATAATTTAGAAGATGCATGCACTGTATCTTTTGAGACTGAAAAGCAGCTTGACTTCACAGACCTGTTGTATCAGAAGCATCAGCCATTTTATATTTCAGAGACTCAATCGAAAAATAAAGAAAAATCCATCTATTGTTCTATATTGACACAAAGATTACATTTTCTTATCCCAAAGTGAGAGATGGAGATAAAGGTTGCTCCTGCAGACGAAGTGTCTGTGTAATATTGTTGCCATGAATTCAGTAGAGACAATTCCAACAAGTCTCTCAGGCGTGCTATCTTTCCTATCAGTAGTACAAATGGGTTTCCCTGTTGGAGGGCCACACACTCGGGGCTGGAGAGATTGGGGCCCAGTTGTAGCCGATGACCGATTTAGGGCCCGCGAGAGTCATGACAGACTATAACTCAGAGACAGCACAATATATTTATCATTAGTGTGCTACGATTGTTTTATGCCTCCTTATCTTGGCCTATCCCTGAAGCAGCTCATCATAAGTTGTTGCGGGAGAGTGTTTTTATTTAAGTAGATTATTTATTCTTTGGTGCTTTATATGAGACTTTCTCTAGCAAATAAACGGTATACAGCATAAACTAATTTGTGTTAATGCTTGTCAATTATTTTAAATGTGTCTTTCCACGCAGTTGATGTTTGACTTGAAATACATCTGGCATTTTCAGAGAGACGTTATTGTAACAGCCACAGGAGGATATATACTGTATATTATAACCTTTTATAAATAGTGGTAGAAGGTAACAAAGTCGAAGTAGAAAATTTTACAGTAGGTACTTTTTACTTCTCTTCATCTGAGAGCAGGTATAAGTACTTTCTACTCCACTACATTTTTTTAAAGAACTGAAAAGTAAAAGAGTTTTTTTTTTTTTTTAATTATTGTGTGAGACCTTCTGAAAAGGTGGAGAGTTTATTTTTTAAGTTCATTTCAGCAAAAATATACAAATAAAAACAGCCAAGGTATAAAAAAAAATGTTAAATTCAGCACATTTTTTTTTTTTTAAATCACTGCATTTTAAGCCTCATTCAATCTCAAATGCAAAATATTTTGATGTTTTACTCTTCAATTACATTTATAAATGAGTATTTTAGTACTTTTACTTTACTACGATTCATATGGCAATTACTTATAAAGGAATTAAATCAAGAATCAATTGTTTAACAATTTCAGGCCCAAGTACATGTATTTATTTTTATACCATAAGACCTCACTTGAGATACATACAGCCTTGCCACCTCTTTTATTCATTATTAGTTACAATTTAGCGTACAGATCATCACAAATAGAGAAAAGTTTAGGGTAAAAGTTGTCATCAGTGTTTTTGTGAGGGAAAAGCAGTGCTCATTTTTAAGAACTTGATTCAGTCAGTCTTTAATTTGTGCTGCTTTCACCTGATGTACGGCAGAAGACCTTGCATTTGAAGTACACTGACATTGATCAAAATGACTACAGTAAAATGTCTGATCAGTGTTGAGCTTTTCATCATCAGGTCTTCATGGAGGTTTAAATGTGTATATAACTGTATGTTGGTTCAGTCTGTTGGATGGCTATATATTATGTTGCTGTGTCAAAAGTAGATGAACTGTAAATGCTCTGAGCTCCTCATCAGTGACCCCAGCCTTAACCCTTGACATCCAGGGCTTAAAGTTCATGGCCCCGACGACTATCAGGCTTTAAATCTCAAAACAAATTACATATTTTGCCACTGTCATATCCGTGGTCCCTGTCTGCCTCCAAAACCTGCACTCCCAGCATGCTTAGCTACTTCTAAATATCATCTGCTGCCCTGCCAGCATCTGATAGTGGTTTGTTGTCACCTGGGCAAGTCCACATGAATAATGCATGAGGCGTTCGGGGTAGAGCCAAGTTGTAGAGAGTGTTATGGGGTAAAAAGCCTGATAAGCAGCAGCTCTGCTAACAATACTATCCACAATGCCAAGGTTGGAACTGTTGCTAGAATAGACTTTGTCAGTGCAGTGAAAGCCGCATTATATTTTGTCAGATATAGATCTGTCTTTCTAATTAGCAGGTTGAGCTGGCCAGCACTTGACAGAAATTGATTGTTTATTTTATTTTCAATGTCTATGTGACAAAATATCTAGTGCACCTTGGAGCCCTTATCACTGTGCAGTCGACAGTCAATGAGACTTACAGCAGAAATAAAGGGGCGGCTAAATGAGTGTTGGGATTTGCAGCACCTGAGGGAAAAGCATCAGGGAAATGTCCAGACTTTGAGTGGGCAAATATGGCAGTGTGAGTGTATGCTGTTAAAGAGGCGTGTAGCATATCACTGAGACCATATTATTTCTGCATCAGATCTAGAAAGTCATATGTTTATTAGAAGACACTGTATTGCAGTCATTAAGATATTTTAATTTGAAGGTCCTATATTACTCCAAATTCCCTCCTGTGAGCTTTTAGCAACATTATATTGTATAATTGTGTTGAATGAAACAAAACACAACTCCATGTACGTTTTTGATGAGAAAAACAATATAAGATATAGGAAATAGCTTAAGAGTGAGGTACTGTGTCCAAAAAATGTCTTTGTGGATCAATAAAGTTTGTTAAAGTCTAAATCTAAGTTTAAATTGGCTCTTTAACGCTTGTGTCGTTTTACTTTCTATTCAGCTGACTCAATTCAATTTAGCACTTGACACTGAAGTGGATATTGAGAGTAGTATAGTGCTAATAGTAGTTTTCAAAGTAGCATCGTGAGCTCAATAAGCAGTAAGCACACTGATTATCTGATATACTCAATGCTTTCATTTATAATGTATCAACAATGAGTGGAGCACCTACTATTTGTATAACAACTCTTTACTTAAGTGCTGTGCTTCAGCTTTGGTTAATTCAAACAGTTATTTGGTGTTTAAGTGTTTAACTGTGTCCTTGTAATTTGGAGGTTAACAATTGTTATTGTACATCCATCATAGCGTGAGAAGCACAGCCCTCAATTCTCTGAGGGCCTGACCTTCAAAGCTTCATTCTAGGAAAGAAATACGTTTGAACAGCCCATTCTAACGCTACCTCAACATGTAAGACTATGGTGCATAGTCTGATTATTAGATGTTGCATTAGATGTCTATGTTATTGGTTTATATTAACAAGCCTTCTCAAAAGTACTCCCTGGTATCATTTCACACCTGGTTTAGTGTTGAATTTGGGTCTGTAATGGGAGGATTGAGGAGGTTAAGGTTAAGCCACTCTGCCGGGCTGCCATGAATTTGAAATGGAAACAGCGGCCTGGCAGCTTTTCTGTTTACATTCTATGAATAGGAATCACATGTTGGATGGAACCAGCCTCTGCCCTGCTCCGTAGGCAGCAGCAGAGAAAAATGTACAAAAAGATAGCATGAGAGAAGAAGATTGGACAAGTGGACACAGAGAGGAGATTGAGATTGAAGGAGAGAGGAGGAGAAAGAGGAGGAGGAGGAAGAGGAGGAGGGAAAGATGAAGGAAAGGAAACCACGCCAGATCCTCTTTGGAGAAAAAAAAAACATCTTTTCATCCACGAAGCAGCCGCATTCAGACACATGGATACTGTCAGAGAGTGCTTGAAAGTCTAACGTTACAAATTGAATACATAATCATATGTTGGGTGCAGGCATGTTCCGGTCATTTGGAGGACTCTGGTACAGTGGGGAACTGACCTATTTCCGATTTCTAAACCCAAACTGGACAAAAAAACGACGTCTTTTAGTGTCTGGCAAAGCTCAGTCGTTCTGTAACATGGAATATGACACTGCTTGCGGCCATCTTTGATTGTAATTATGACGTTGTCGCGCTATAATAGGCACACTTCATTCATTTTCCTTTTTGGAGTCTTGTGCATAGAACTATATCAGGCAAAAACTGCAATAGTAGTATTTTGGTTTCTGGAAAGGCTCACTGATACTTTCCCTTGACATACATATATTTGCTTGTGCACAGTTTTGACACCAATTAGCAAAATGTACTTTCTGAATAGCAGCATTTCATCCCCTAACTCCACACTCTCACTGGACTACTGTTAGGAAATATGTTTTGGAGTCTGCTGACACTTTAAGTAATGAAAGTGAGGCTGTGTGAAGCTGTTTTTACTGGCCCTTTTTAATGTGTGTACCCTGATTATAGTACCTACGCTGTGCCAAATATGGGAGGGTCTCTGAGTTTCAGCCACTTCATACATACAAACAGGTCAGCTTTTCTCTCAAAGACGTGTTCTGGGGCTGCTGGTGTTTGGTTTCCTCATAAAGGGTGTTTTCAAAAGCATGGAAAAGAAATCACACAGGGTCTTGTCATGCAATGTTTGAACTGTTTTTAAGGTGGTAAATATTTAAAGAACTATACCTATTTTTCAGGGAGTTCTGTCGTTTTAGCGATTCATTCTGACTGCATAAAAGAGCGTTCAGAAGTTTAGAATATTGTATTAGTAATGCTGGTCTTTTGCTTGTTACAGTGGATCTTTTCAATAATTTATCAGTGAAAAGAGCCAAATTATTGATTTTTAAAGACACATTTGTGGAAAAACTGGCTTTAATTCCTTATATTTTGCACACAATGCTAATAGTCTAACATTGCATTTATTTTTTGTTGGTGTGGGCTTGTTATTAGGCAGCACAACAGTTCTAATTGATATTCCTGATGAGTATTATGGTATTTGAGATGTATATTTAAAGTTGAAAAAGCAGGATTCTGATCAGAGTCCACATTGTAAACAACTCCAGCAGCATTCACATTTGAAGGAAGATAGAAATATAAACTGATAAGCGAATTCCTAACATTTCAGAATGTGTTTGTAGAGGTCTAAACAGCATATTTTTATACAAAAGACTTCATATTTTGTTCTTTGCAGAGTACTTTCAATTATCTAAATAATTGCAGCCTTTGCGATTTGACAATTTCACCAACCCAAATTGCTATTTTGATTTGATTTTGAAATTTCTGATTAAATATGAAGCCCTAGTTCCTATTGTTAGTAAATGAGGGAAAAAAAAGATCATTTATATATAAATGTGTTTATATTTGCACTGTTTTACACTGTGTTTTCGTTTATCTGTTTTCTCCGTTAGACTAAACTTCCAATATCAATGAGAACATCTAACTAGAGGGAAGAATACCTGATATGGTTTGATGCACATTTTCTGTTGCCACATGTCACTCACCTTTGTCCCCAAGAACCTTTAGCGAGTTTCTGCCAGACATTTTTTCGTGCGTTCAGGCTGTGATTGGCAGCTCCCACTGTGAATATAGATTCCAGATCACCTCGGAGAAAGACGAGAGAGCTGCTCTGAAAGAATACAGTGTTGTGTGGAAAGTGTTACAGAAATATTGATATTCTTCTGAGCGGGTGGCTGTCTTAGAAGTCTGACCTAGGGATATTGTCGAAGCAGGTTCTGGACTTTGGTATGGGTTTGATCTGTGCTTCTGTTCTGCGTGTGCTTCCTTACCTCCTTGGGCCTGGTGAACCTCACTAAAATCTGCCCTAACATCTTTTATTCCTCGCTTTATGTCAGTGATAAATGTGCTACATCAAGTTCTGTACCTGAATCCGCCCCTTTGTGTCTTTCAACTTAAGTGTATTTTATTGAGCTGGTCAGTATTTGTTCACGCACAGATTTAACTCAACATTTCATCTCAAATTGTTTACTCCAAACTGATGGAAATGACAGATGAGCGGAGATGTAAAAAAGAGAAATCTCGAGGGACATCGGCAAAGTTTTCAGATAAACAGCTGTGATGAGAAACAAAAGTTATAATAAGAAGTGCCTCTTTTAAAGCTGCACTTTGTAACTTTTCATTTCTCCACAGAGATGTTGATGCCTTAACTGGACTTAGAGCCTCCGATTTTCCGTTTCAAAAAACAGCAAATTCTGTTTCAGAGAATAGTGAATTCCGTTTCAATTCCGTTTCAGATAATTTGATATTTAATTTAGAAAAATGAATTTGATTTTGCTACAATTCATAACTTGTATGCTTTCACAAATGCTTTTTTGATGCTAGAAACTAGGATTAAGATTATTTCAAGTACATTTTAACAAATAAAGTTTATTTTTCAGGTATCTGGTGATGGGAGGCTTCTGCATGGCTTTATTGTGGCTGTTTGACTTGTTGCTAGCACTAGACTCTTATGCTTGGAATGTAGTTTATATTTAAAGAACCTTGTAAACAATCTATGTAGTCTGATGTCTTATTGCACCTCTATAACTATAAAAAAGCAATCATGTTTCACGTTTTCTTTTTGCATGTGGTGTTTTGTATGCTTCTAATTAGGCTATCATTAATATTAATATATTAATAAACACATTGTTTCATAAGACATTCCCCCTTTGTCAAATTGTCTATGTTGAGAATTTTATACTGCATTACCAAATTTTACTATTTTGAATTTTGTCAACATTAAAAATGTTGACTGACCTATCATTTTTTTAAATAATAGATAAATTACATAATATTTTTGGTGCCTCTTTAGAAGTGTTTTTTTTTTTGCAATCTTATGAAGCAAACTTTTAAGGCTATCCTCAATGCATTGCTGTAACTTGATTAGTCAACAACATCTGTAAATCTACTATGAAGATGTATTTATAAATCTTTTATGGCCCCTTTTGTAAGCTTGCCTCCTGACACTTCATTTAAAAAAAAAAAAAACATTCTTGAAAACTATTAATTTTGCCTAATTTTTTTTGTATATTTTTCATTTATTATCATTGAATCATTTTTAGTTATATTTAATTATGGGGTTAAAATAATTTATTTTAATCATTTAAAAAAAATAATTCATTTAAAAAAAATAATATGTAGCTGATCAAGTGCTGCCATCTAGAGTCAAGTGACAGCAAATGGAAACATTTCACAAGACACCATACACCTGAAAACTGACTTGCCTTAACAGGTCTCTATCTCGCTTAATTCTTAACGGATTTTTAAACCGAAATAAGTTTTAGAAAGCTTATAATGTGTAGATTCCATTTCAGATTTCAATTCCGTTTCAGATGCATAATTCCGCGATTTACGTCCGTTTTCCACGATCGCGGATTTTGAGCCCCTCTATGGACTCTTTCAAAAAATCATTAAACATTCACTTTATTCAGTTACAGGTTTTGTTATTGGATCTCTTTAAAAATATGCAATCTTACACAGGCTTTTCTTTCCACAGTTCTGATCTGTAACCACATACTTGTCTCCATGGAGATACATTAGTTATAGACCATATTGTGAAACTTTCCAAGAAAAGATCTCCAAAGATGCCAGAAGGTAGTGGACCACTTAAATCCATTTGTTTCCTTTCCATTGTAGGTCCGTTGTATTAAGTTGGCCTTATTTTGCAATAATCACATTCTCATTACCTTTTTAATAGATACATTTTAAATAGACGTCTTCTTTAATACCTTATGTAGCATTATTTCATCTTCCATCCCAGCTCACCATATTTAGCAAGTGTGTTTTCCTTAAGCCCACAGACCCAATCTGTTTCCTCTCCAGGCAGAACACTTCCCTTTACCCTTCTCTATATGTGACATATGGAGCCAGTGGGAGAGACCAGCCTCCTCTAATTGTTTCACTTTGTTTTACATAGTGCCAGAGGTTTGCCCCAAAAGTGTCGGCTATTGTTGCTTGCACCGTTTCCCCAGTGACACAGATGAAATGTCCGTGGTGTTGATGGTGTTAAGAGCGCCGTGTTAATTATATGCTCACGCTTTGTCAAACATGCTCACGTTAGCTCCTGCGCTAAACTAGGGGATATAGTGTGACTGGCAGAACATAGTGCACAGCATGGCTCAAGTTCCTGTCAGAGCTGATTTGAATGACTTAACAAATGGATGTTTTGATTATGTGCCTTTTGTTTTGACATATGTGAGACTGTCTCTAATCCCGGTAATATGTAAAGATAAGATTAGTTTGTACTAAACACAGGCCCTCATCTCCCCTATTAGGGAGATGAGGGCCTAAGGTTGTAATGCTATTGATTGAGGCAAAACATAATCTTGTTGATTAAATATGGAATAAGAATATAAGAGAAAGTGCTTGCAGTCAGCAGTTGTTTTTCATTTGAGGTGAGGTTGGCGTGTCTGCACACAGGAACCTGATCAAATTTTGTAAACAGAGGGGAAAAGGTACAATATGTATGTACAGTATCCTGTTTACATAATTCACCCGAAGCAGAATTGTTGTATCGCTTTTCTTGTTTGGTTCTATGAAGTGTTATACATTGTGACTTGTAAACAAATTTGGATTATACAAATGCAATAATAATCATGTATGGAAAACTAGTGTGAGACACGCAACTACTGTCCCTGACATTACACACATATAAAGTTATATATGTGAGAGTGCAATAATTTAGTTTTACCTAATTGACAAAGACAGCCACAGAAATGTACATGTCTAACTCCAGACCATATGTGGATAAATAGGGTAAAACATTCCAAATTAATCTGTAAATATGTATTAAAATGCTAGCTAAATGTGTTTAGATGTCTCAAAAGCCATACTGTGGAACTACAATACACTACTTACAACTACAGGAACTACAGGCAAAATGACATCTTGCAGGTAATGTGTGCACCTTTAAATAAATATGTGAAATGATGCATTATTACGTTATGTTAAAGAAGGAAGTAAACATTACAAAACTGTACAAAATTGATCGTATTCAGTAAAATATCCAAATGGTATCTTCCACCTTTGTGCGTGTGAATAGGTCTGCTGATTGCTCGCACTGTGTTCACACGTTGTAATTAGTATAGATTCCTCCAGTAATACTAGTCCGTGTGAATGGAGATTTTCACAAGGCTCGGGTAACTGCATTTGTTTTACCTGCTCACCCTTGCATCCAACTGTGAGTTTATGAATGCACAGCCAAAGCCTTGAATAAAACATAGTAGATTACCATACATGTCCACATTATGATTCTTTATTCTCTACCCTTATGTCTTATCAGTGCTGTATGGTTGACTTTGTTGTTTTAACCTCCATATCCGTATCCACTGTAATCACTCTGCTACAGTATTATTTCTGAATCACTGGCTCTTGTTAATGAACCACTAAATACACCGGAGATAGATTAGCTTTGTTTGCAGTATGATCGAGCAGAACCCAATGCCCATTTAGATTGTTCACAGTGCTCCATGAATTCTGTTTGCCTCTATTGTGCCATTCCCTCTGATAAAATACACAATATCAGAATCGCACCAGTACTGTTACGCTATTATTATAGTGAAACCTATTTCTCTAGTAATGGGTTTCAAATAGCTCTTCTGCTTTCTCTCCCAGCACACTTTGGGTTTTCCTGATGTAGACATGAGGATTGAGAGACTAGACTTCTCAGGCGTTGTCTGTTCTTCAAACAATGCCATATTGATGCAGATATTGTCATGGCTTGTTCATTTAAAGAATCTTGTAATGCCAATACTAATGCAATATTCTCTTGAATAACTCATTTTGGAGACAATGACACTCTCACACGAAAATCATGTTTTGACAACTTCAGGATAATTATGTAATCCAGTAACAGCTCAACTGTTGTGCAACTGTCTGCAACTACAGTGATAAAGTTGTTATTTTTAATCATTTTGTTACTCGGTGTGTGTGTGTGTGTGTGTGTGTGTGT
>KN493494.1:110625-141917 GCA_000787155.1 Scartelaos histophorus | reverse complement strand
TGGATGTCTGCTGTGAGAGACACAAGCAGCCCGAGCATTGAGTTGACTGTCTCACTGTCTGTTACACTGGCTGATCTTGAAACAGGAGGACCAAGCATCCAGGGATAGGATCTAAACACCATCAGACCGACGAAGAGCGAACAGGACTCCATCACACCCATGAGAAACATGGGAGGGAAGGAGAAGACGCTTTTGGTCATTGCAAATGTGACAAGTTACCAAGGGTGAGCCCTTTTAAAAGTATTATAAAGTAAAGTTAATTGCAGCCTTTTGCAACCAGGCATGTTCCTATTAGTGATATATGCATGATACTTCTATTTGTATTTATTGGTTTCAGTTACTTGTTATATTTGACATTTTGAAGACTTTTCACCATACAAAAAATAGGACAGCTTGTTTTGAATTGTTAATCACCACGGCAACAGTCCTCGTTCTAATTATTCTGTAGGCTTAATTGCATGATCAAATATTCTTATAAAATCTTTAGCACAAACCCAGTCCTAATGTAACTGACAATGCATGCTTTTGTTATTAAGACTTTATTTAACTGTTATAAAGATACAATTTCTATAGGTTAAGAAAATATTTATGATAAATAAGAGTACTATAACAGTCTTCTTAGGTCACCCTCTCATTAGTTCAACTAATTATTTGTTTTTAAGCTTTACAAAATTTGCATAATGACCATGTTTTGAATTCTAACACCTCTTTTCCCCTGCGTATCTGTTACACCAGTGCAAGGTGGCACTTGTCAAGTTACACGACTGGCCCTTCTGATTTATTGTTTCTTATGTAGTCTTTAAATAGGCTTGGAATTACCAATAAATCAATGACAAATTATTTTTATCACTGGTTTTATTTGATAGGCTTGATTCAGTCTGTCATTGTAGAAGCCAGTGTGCAAGACTGACCATGCTCATTACAGATGATGGAAAAACCAGTTCTAGTTTAAAGGTGCATGGTGTAACTTTTTTGAAGGAGGGTGCATCAAATACTTTTTTCTGTAAAGATGTTGTTGCTTTGTCTGGAATGTTTCACAGTTGATATTAAACCTTTCTATTATCATGGAGACCAAACAAGACTATTTTACAGGGAGAGTTTCTAGGGGTTCTTGAGCTATAAAAACACCTGTAATTGTAATAAATATAAGGAAGAGCTGTTTAATGTCACACTGTGGAACATTCCAGGCAGAGCAGTTTCAAGCTGATGACAGAACCCCAACCAAAATATTACATAGTGCACTTTTAAAAAATACAAATTTGCTTTAGGTCACTTTGGAAAATGGAAAATGGAAAATGTCATTAAGTGCTCGTTCTACAGTTACATTTGAGGAGGTTGTTGAGTTGTTGTCAGTGTGAAGGATTGGACAGGCTGTGGACTCCAACTGTGCCACATGTGTGTACGTGGTATGTCTGTCCAAGTGGTGCTGTGTTTACAAGTCATGTTAAACCATAGCTATAGGAGATTAGGAGATTTATATATGTCTGTCCTTATGTAATGCAGGTATATTCTGGTTGGTGATGGAAAAAGACTCAATTACCAAGAGACATGAGTTTGGTTACACAAGACAGGACATGATTTTTAATAAATGTATACTAATTAAATTGTGCAGTTCAGTTCACAATTTTAGTCATACTTTTTCTTTTCAATTTTCTCATTTTTGTCATTATTGTTTAACCCTTCATTTAGGATCTGAGCTTCTCAAAAATCTGCACCTTTACCAGTGCTTACCCCTTTTTGTTCAAACCAAATATGAACACATGAGATATTTACCTTGCAATTTCTTGTTGTGTGAATTATTTTCTGATTCCTGATTCTGATATATTTTGGCACAAACACATAGTGACCCCAGTTTAACCCTATCTAAACAAAAACATTATTACGTGCTTGACACTGCTCAGAGAACACTGCTGCTGATAATTTGATGCCGACCTGGATTATGCTGTATTTGTTGTCGCCATAAACAGGGGAAAGTTGGGGTTCAGGAGAGAAAAATAAACGTGTTGAATATCTGATATGATTGTGTGAGCCAGTTGACGTGTTTCCATCTGATACTGGTTAATTTGAAAAGTGGCTGTGGTCACTTGAGAGTCTTTTCTAATGAAGCGGACAGAGCAGGCAAATATCTCCAGTATTTTGGGTGACCCTTGTTGTGACCGAATAATGTTTCAGAACAGGTTGTACTTCTGACCTACACTTAGATTCCATGCTCAATGCTGTCATTGGATATTAATAATAAAATAATCATGAATCTTTTTGGCAAAGCTCTTTAAAAACAAGGTTTACAAAGTGCTGTAAAAGCAGCAATAAACAATACAAAAAGCTTAAAAACAGCATACAGAAGGCATACAAACAATTAAATAAGTAAATGAATAAATAAAAGAAATAGAATAAAAAGAAATAAGACATAAGACATAAAATCAAGCTAACACCAGTTAACGGAAGGCCAACCAATAAAAATGAGTTTTAAAAGATGATGCTGATGGTGCGAGCCTTATCTCCTCAGGCAGCTCATCCCAAAACCGAGGCACCCAGACTGAAAAGACTCAATCACCCTTTGTCCGGAGCCTGGACCCTAGATCTGGCTAACAGGGACCTGCCTGAGAATCTAAGGCTGTGGAAGGGCTTGTGCAGGGTTAAAAGTTCTGAAATGTAACTACTTGGTTCAAGACCTAAATGAGCTTCAAAAATGATCAGTAAAATCTTAAAATCAATTCCAAAACATTGGTGCAGATGCTGAAAAATCTGCTTAATTGTATATCGGTTTCCAAACATTGGTTCAGGCACTATCTTGGTTGGACATTGACGTATTAAGACTATTTGCTGGTTGTAGTCGGCCAAGAAAGTCTCAATAAGTCTCAATAATATCTGAATTTCTTCTATCTATCTACCTATCTATCTATCTATCTATCTATCTATCTGTCTATCTAAATGTTTTGCACAGCACTTACTTGACAGATACATAACAGCTACATAGCACATTTGGATCTGTTTTGTCGTACGTTAACCTTGTTTTAAAAAAAAATTAATAAAAAGAAAACTGTTTTCACTCTCTGCACTGGTATCAGTTGATATCAGGTATAGGTAGATACTATAGTGTAGAACCTAAGCTATAGTATCGAAAATTGGATTTAAAATATTGCCTTTTTAAATCGTTACAATTTCAAATTTTTGTGAGAAATAATGCTTGAACTATTGAACTAATGATTGAACTATTGAACTATCCTTGAGTATTTACACCAAACAGTATAATCCTTTTTTTTCTTTCATACACATTAACGTTACAATTTCTCTAGTGTGTGAGAAGCATTTTGAAATAAACTCAAGTTAACAGTTACTTGTTTAGAGTTTATATAATTTTGAAAAAAATCACAATTATGTATATATATATTTTTAAATCTTACGATTGAATTGTAACCTGTATCATCAGACTCATCATTTACCCGAATACTGTTGACGTCCCTATGTGAATTATGAATGGAATTGAAGTGAGATATTTTTAGAGAGATGGCAATGCTCTGTATTAGTCTCTTCTTCATATGGACGCTCCCAGAGACACCTCCCCACATTCCAGAGGTTTACTCCGGCTTTGATGGCTGCAACTAAAGCAGGACAGTGCAGGCCTCTGGGGGGGACAAAGAAGTACCCCAGGGTAAAGAGTGTCCATATATGAACTGCCCCCTGCCCCTCTGTGCTCACAGGGTTCAGACTGTTTGTCCTGGTCTGTTTCTTTAAAAAGGTCCCTAATCTGACCTGTTGCCATTTCTGTACTGCAGTCTTGTATATATATTTATAAGCAGTGCAAGGCCTTGGATTAGATAAAGTGCATATGGCAAGTTAGACTGTTCATTTTACTTAAACATAGTCAACATAATAATATTTAATATTTATTTATTTACCGTCCCTCCTCATTTGACTTGAATTGACTTGACAAAGTTTTGTTTTCCAATTTACTTCCTGTTTGGCCACAGGCAGCAGATCTGACATACCAAGAGATACTTCCATTACTCTTACCTAGCAACCATAATGTTTACAAGGCCCAACTATAACAGTGATGATCAGACTAATAAATTATAACACCTCAAAGTTTAAACTGACAAAGAAATGTTATCTCTGTACAAATTGCCCCTGCATTTTGAATGGAATTTTCTGCATTGGTGACACAGACATAGATGGAGGTATTTTTAGAACTCATTTCTACTTCTTTTGCTTTTGTGCTTTTCTTTTTAACATTTTTTAAACAGACTCCCACTTAACAGATTTACAAAGCTTTAAGTGGCTCCAGTGAATTAAGTAATAATTAAAAGAACATATACATCTGTACATATGTGCTTTAAACTTTAAAGGGATAAGTCATTACGTGAGATAGACAAGGCTTCCACAGACTGAGCGTCTCCTGTAGCTACTTCACCTTATCTCCCCATGTGTGTGTTTGTGCGGCTATCCACAGAGTGATGAAAAACTACAACCGTTGTCATAGCAATTAATAATTCAAATCAAAATACTATATCTCTTGAATAGTGGAAAGTGCTCAAAATAAAATACTCCAGAGAACTGTATAACAACTCACGCTTGTGTAATAGAAAACCTTCTGTCGTGTCAATCATGATTTCATCTTTACTCTGTTTCTTGTTACAACCTCTTCTATATAACTGAGAGATTTATTTGTATTACTATATTTATATATTTATATTTTTACTTGAACAGAAACATTTATATAACTATGCCTTATTTGACATTGGTCTCTTGTTATTTCTGCTACTTATTTAGAATCTTTTATTACATTATATTTCATTATAATATATAATATTTGTGAGCTACTGTGTCCAAATAATTTCCCTTGTGACTCTATAAAGTTTGTCTAAGCTTAAGAAATGTCATACTTAGATACCACAGTTGCCTTTCAATGCTGAAACAAACATAATCTTCTCTTCTTACTATCTTTGCCAATACACAGCTAAGCCTAAAATGGTGCCAATACTCAGGAAGCTGAAACCCCTGCTGGTACAAAACAACCCAGATGATTTCTAGATTTTCACCAGTGCATGGTCCAAATGAAGTGATGAAGGGCACTCACTGGCTGGCTGTTACTCTACACCAAAGCAGATAACTGCATCCACATCAGATAAAAATACAGAGGGAGGGAGCGATATACACAGAACATCCACAGACATGTGGTCAAGGTTAACAACCATTAAGAACAAAGCCTTGGTCGGAAGCCTTGGTTCATTTGACCCCAGTTAAAATGTGAAATGCCATGACTCGGGTGGACTTATTCCAGCCTTATTTCTGGTTTTATTGCCCCCGCTATAACCATCATTCAACTTGACAGACACAGCAGTTGCTTCAGTGTCTGCTGTGGAGGTTAACGGCCTGAACAGCTAATTTGCAATGAACTTGAGTGTGACCAAACTAGTTCACTTGACTTTGGTGGTCCAGACAATATAATGAATTGGAAAAGTATTTGGGGTGTTTTGCTTTACATGTTTAAATAGCTACTATAGAGCTAAACAAAAGCACAAAGGACTTTATAATAATTGTTTGACTTATTTGCTTAGTTTTACACAAACTTTATTGATCCACAAGGGAAATTATTGTAGCTCACCTATCATAATATAATATAATAACAAAGAGCACAAATATAAATGGTAATAGTAAATTCAAAATAAGTAGCTAAAATAGAATGAAAAAGAGATGGGTGTCAGTAAGGTATAATTATATAAATATGAAAATATAGTAATACAAATATATCTCAAGATTACATTATTAAAAATGTAGACTCATTTATAATGCTAATATCGTACTCCAATTTTCCAATACATCTGAAAAACCCATGTTCGAAATATATATATAGCCTATGTACGTATGAACTGGTCCCATTTGTCTCAGATATCCTACCTCCCATTAACTCGGTATGTTATCTCTCAGTGTGGTCTCCATGCTGCTCAGTCTGAGCATCCAGACATCTATAAAACAGTGAAACTTGTTGTTTGCTTAAGCGTTGGTAACCGCCCAAACATGAGTGGACAATGTTCAGTAGAATAGTGCGCTAAGCTCTTATTGCCCCACTGTTCCAATTAAAGAAATGGCTCCAGCCTCATGGCTCCTTTCTTCTATTTCCACATGTGTTAAATGCTCTGATAAGATGAGTAAGCTGCACAGTCGAGAGAAGAAAGCTTTGATGTGTCTTTGTGTTATGCTGAGGTAAGGACAGTGAGGTTTTATATCAGCAACAAAATACAGAAGTACCATAAACTACATCAATGTACTGGCCGATATGATTTAAAATTAGAAGATAAAGATACTGACTTGTTACCTGTTATCTTTAGCTAATTTATTTATGTTGTTTTATTATCATAATGTCAAAAAGTTTATTTATTTGAGCAACATGAAATATGATTGTACATATTATGCTGTATTACAATTATGCTCAGAAAGAAATAGGAAGAAATGTAACCTTATAAACTCCTACTCCTCTAATCTTATGTATCTGTCCCCTTTTCCAGACAACATTTTTAAAACATTTTACAATGTATTTCCATTTAAATCACATGCATTTAAACACCTTCCTCCTAATACACAAACAAAGAGTAAAACAAACAGAAGTCAAAATAAATAAACCCCAAGACAACCTGTTCTGTTTTGGAATCTTGTTTTGCTAAGACCGTGCCCACCTCTGACATTTCCTCTCATCGCGACGCTGCTGTGGGCACATTTGGCATTTTTGAGGGATTTGAAAGATGCCGAGCCTTCCTCCTTTTACTCTCAGGCCATCAGTGTCTCCAGGGCCTTCATGATTCATCTCTGCTCAAACTGCCATGACGCCCACGCAGTTCTTCCTATCGGTTACATGGGTGGATTATGGCACAGAAGACAGATAGGACCCCCTTCTGTTTTATAGATGGGGGATTAGAGGAAACTAAATGTATAGTCTACAACATCGCAATGACACATAGGTTTGCCAACAGTAAAACATAACTACATACCATACACAATACCCTTATGTAACTTGTGGTTTATTGCAACAACTGCTGTCTGTCCAATTGGCAACAATGGAAATCTTATGGCTCAGCTGCTCACCCAGCAACAAGCATAGTAACGGCTACAGCCTCATAACGGTTTTTCGTACAGGTGTGTTTTCCATTTCGGGTGATAGTGTGACCTCTGACCTCAGCCCTTAATATAAATCACTCCAAATAAGACTTCAAATGCGTGTGGGTGACACCGGGTCAGAGAGGTCAGGCTCTCTAAGGGTGGCCATAGATGCAGGACGTGTAGAAAGAATACACTTGTTTAATTTAGCCATTTCCACTGTCACTGTCTAAATCTTGGTCTGGATTGAAAATGAGACTTTAAATTTATGTTTTTTATATCACTTTTCACTATTCATTTTAAATTGTTGATTGTTGGGAATGTTTCATCATTCTGAAACTTATCAATGCAAAAAAAAAAAAAACACACTGTAAGCCTCATAGCATAATGGTCAATAAGATGTTTTTTTTGGTTGTAATTAACTTTCTGATTGACCAAAGACAGAACCAATGACACCCACAGATGCAGCAGGGCCTGTAGAGTAGAATTTAAAGATCCCACATTACACAAAACTGACTCTTGTCATATTATAATCTTGTGTTTTGTTTCACTCACACAGATGTAGTTTGTCTACGTCTCCAAAGTTCAAAATGCTCTGTTCCACCGTGTGATGTCATGTCGCTGTAGTATTTGTGTTAACACCTACATTTTACCTTGAAATTGGCAATTCCAAGGCTGAAATCATCCAAATGATTTTAGTAAATATGTATAGTTTTAAAACAATGGAGCACTTACTGCATTATTCTATGACTTGTTTTTTTGTTAGAGAAAAGAACTAAATATTAAATATAAGAACTAAATAATTACTGCATTATTCTATGACTTGTTTTTTGTTAGAGAAAAGAACTTAGTCTAAATATTCAGTGTTTTAATGCTACGTGTGAATGAAACAAAACACAACTCCAGGGATGTTTTTCATGAGGAAATAACATTACAACATAGATCAGAAAACAGAGTAATATTGGCCCTTTAAAAAAAGTTAAAAAATAAATCTGACCCAAAAATGAGTTGGGCAGTTCTGCTATGTCCGGCGATATGTAAAACCGCAAATGGAAGGAGCAGTGACAGGTGCATCTAAGGCCACTGTTTCCGCTATACACTAAAGATGAAACCTAAGCTGTAGAAGCTGTGGTGCTGAAGAGCGATTCTAGCTGTGACACATCAGAGGCTCCGGCTGCGTGTTGAAACTACAGCCACACTCCCTGACCCCTTTAATTATACAAGAAAAGTCAGGACATTTTACACTCCAGAAGTATAAATATCTGCACGGATCTTCCATGAGCCCCAGAGGCTTGCAGGTAGAACACAGCAGAAAGCAGCTGTCGCCCGCAGGGTTGTAGCACCAAATTCTGGGCCCTAGGTACAAATAATCTTGGTGGCCCCACACTACATGTTGTCTAATGAAGAACTCTCATTAAAGATTTTATAACGCTTCCCTCCCTGCAGTGGGCCCTGGGTAAACATTATCCTTTACCTGACCCCAGTCTGACGCTCCTGGTTGCCAGTACCCGGCGGCCGGACACATTTCTCTTGCTCATTTGGAGCCATTGCAACTGCAACTCCTGTTATACATCTCTATAGCTTAAAGGGCCCTTAAAGGATCTATGTTATAATGTTGTTTCCTGGTCAAAAACATACTTCTTCTCTCAAATGGAAAACACTCACACTCATCCAGGAAGTGCTCCACTGTGTTTTTAACCTACATACACCTTCAGTAGAACCATTTGGATGATTTGAGTCCTGGACTTGATAATCTCCACCAAACAAAAGGTCAAAGGTAGCTGTTAATTTGAGCTTTGGAGAAGTAGACAGACTAATAATAAAGTGTTACTCAGACATGTGTGAATGAAACAGAACATAAGTCCAGGTATGTTTTTGAGGATGTATCAACATAATATGGCTTAAAGCTCACAGTTCATATTTTGAGTAATACACTACCTAAATGTAGTGAGTGCAATCATGAAGAAGAAATGAAAAAAAAAAAAAAAAGCAACAACTTTATTATCTGACATCCTTAATTTAACATTTAATTACACATTTATTATTATTATTATTTAACTTTACTGGTAGAAAAATTGCATATATTCTGTCAGTCTGCCCCAGGGCAGCTGTGGCTACAATAGTAGCTTACCACCACCGAGTGTGGAGTGAATGAAAAATGCACTGTAAAGCGCCTTTCAGTGTCCAGAAAAAAATTATATGAAGCGGATTCATTGAATAGCTTGTCTCCATGGAGATGTTATTGCTTTGCCTGGAACATTCCATAATATGGCATTATCTCCATGGAATCAAACCAGTGATAGCATCAGGCTAAAGTACAGGTCCAGTTTGTAGAGAGGTGACCCCCTTTATGTTAAAAATGTTATTCAAGGTATTTTTAACCATTACATTTTTAAAACAGATGTATTTACTTAATACTCTTAATACTGTGGAACATTCTAGGGAAATAAATTACATGTCCATAACGACCCTTTACCCAAGGAGTTACATAGTGCATTATGTCTTTTGTAAATGGTAGAAGAGTAGACCCCTTTTATGAAGACAGACAGGTGTGCCCACAGGAGAAGTGCAGCTAACATTAATTTGTAGTTCATATAGTCAAGGCATTACTGTTGGTTTGTGTTTTTGTTTACAGGTCGGATAAGACTCTGTGCAATGACAGCAGGAAGAATGGCAAACTGTCCTCTGCGGTACCACCACCTATTCCTATGTCTCCCATTGTGGAGAAGATGGAGGGTCTGAAGGCCATCCGTAACCGTAGCAACAGCCTCCGCCTGGGTCGTCTGGCGTTTTATCGACATCTGGAGAAGGTGGAGACGATGCGCTGCTTTTGGGAGCTGAAGCACGTGGAACTGGAAGGCGGCAACCAGCAGGTATTCACCATGAAATCACAACACTAACAAACAGCAGGTATTCACCATGAAATCACAACACTAACAACTGCTGAGGTGAAACATGATATCGTGAGAATGTGGCTAAAGAAACACCTGTCACATTTAATGACCCCTCCCATCTGTGTTCATTTTACTAAAACACAGTTAAGTGTAGTTTTTTAAGAATTTTGCAAAAACATTCACACTTATTTTCCCATTGTGGCTTTTTTTAGGTTTAAATTGTACTTCCTGGAAATCATGACATTACACAAGGGAATTCAATAGTAACAAAACTCCTCTAATGTTTCACAGAAATTATTATCTAGCAAATAAAAACATAAAAAATACATTTATATTGTTGAAATCATGTAATACTTCCTGTAACTTTCAACATATATTTCAGCATTTCTTCACAAATTGCTTCTTGATTGTTGTAACACTATAATTTATATTTACAGCAGTTATTATCACACCAAATTAAGTTCAAATTAAACAATCAAAAAATGTATCATACGCTCTTTAAGTCCTGACTGTTTTGATGCAAAATGACCACTAGAGGGAGCTGTATGCTAATCTGTCATCTGACCACAGGAAACAAACAGTAGGTGCTTGGTCAGTGAACTAAAAACTCCACCAGAGGTCACCATTTTACAGGGTTTGTAAAGTTTTGTAACGCTTTTTAGGTAGAAGGACACCTGGCACACAAACACACTGAGACCTCATACACAAAGTATACTGATTTAAACAAATAAATCTGCAGACCCATTAAAAAAATAATCTTTCATATCCATGCAAATCTTACTTCTCAGAACACTTCTCCTCAAATTCCACTTGGGAATATGTTTTGGTGCTGGGGTCCGGCTCAGTAACCTCTATGACCCTTGCCACCTGCTCCTGCTTGTTAGCAACACATCTTTATTTGACAATACTCCAAACTATGCCAAATGGAAGAATCCAGAAACATTTAACTTGTTTATCGTTGATCGCAATAAACCATGTATCAGAATGCATATACTTGCCAAAATAAAACAAGACTTAAAACAATATTCATCAAACAATATTCATATTCATGTGTTTTGTGCATATACTACGACAAAATAATAACATACACCGGTATATAAACTTATTGCATTAATTTAAGTGTTTGGTGTAAAAACATGTAACAGCTCATCTGTCATAAATAGTTGTAATGCTGTGGACTAACAGATTAAACTGGCCTTAGGGATCTGATCCTTTGACTGCAGTACACACAGTACACACAGTACACACATGCCTCTATAGGATATATTACCTGCTCAGGCCAGACAGAGAGCTGTCTGTCACACTCACTCTCAGTCTATAAGCAGTGAGAGCTCAACACTTAACATCGCTTAACATGATCCCAACCACTACATAAAAAATAATACTCATGTGAACATGAGTGGACATCAGCACTGAACACTGATTTTTTTTTAAAGTAGTAATGATAATAATCAAAATCTGAAAAAAAGATTTATTGCAAAGAAAATTCACAAACTACAAACCACATCATGACTATTGATAGTATAAAAAATACTGTGATATAAACTAAGGGCATGCATAAAAAATGAATAGACTTTGACTGAATATACATACAAAATAAACAATACATTCAAAATAATGACATAACCATAAAAAATCTGACAGCAGTTTTGTTTAGGCTGGAGCCATAAATGCTTCTTCTTTAGCAGTTCCTTTGACAGGTGGTTGTTTGGTCATCTGCGCCTCTGAGAAATCCTGTCATTAAGAGCCCCACTGCCCTCTCTGCAGTCTGAGGTATGGGCCAGTGCAGATATAGTCAGGAGTATATGCTCAAAGTGCTGTGCTCAAAGTTAAAGGATACCACGGTCCCTCTCTATGACATGCCACCGGCAGCAAGCCTCTGATTCTGCGTAGAGCACCCACAGTGTGAACTCTACACCACCTGTCCCCCTCTCGTCTCAGAGACAGCATGTCCTCTCCTTTTAGGTCCCAGGGCCAGTGGCAGGAGGAAGTCAGGTGGAAAGTGAATGGTGGGTGGGCACTGCTCAGTGTTTGTAGTGGGCTGAGTGAGCTTTGAGCAGGAGGCCAGCTGGAGGCACGTTGTCGAGGCTCATGTCAACAAGTGTTTTAACACCATCCAAGACTGTCCCAAGATTAAACTAAATCTACAGAGGACTACACGCTACCGCAGGAAGTTTTCCATCATGGAGACCTTCCTTAAGGATAAAGATGTTTGGATATTGGGCAGTGTGTGTTTAGTAGCAACTTTTCTGTGGCGGCGGATTTGGAAAATATTTTCAGTGAAGAGACGGAGGAGGTCATCCACTGACAAAGAGGTACTCAAATAGTGACCAATGGGGTTGCAGCTTTACATTGAGTTTGGGGTTTGAAGTGCGCTATCATGTTAAAGTACAGTTAAATAAAGATTGTGCATGGACTGGCATTAGGCCTGCATTAGGTGCTACTACTGTTGGTGTGGAGTTATCAAAGATCTACACTCTGTTTGTCACGTTTCTCTGAGAGCTGCTTCCAACAGTCACTGAGTCGCTAAGTTGTTTAAATGCAAGACGGTATCACTATGAATATGCAATAGTTATTTCAGTCAAGCTTTTACAACAAAAAATGCAGCTGTATATATTTATATCAGTTGTTGGATACAGAGTATATGTTTATTAATAGTTGTTGGGTTTTTTTTTTACTTTACTTTTTACTTGCATTTAAGTGGAAGCACTGTGAATACTACCGATTTGTTATTCAAAAAGTGATCCTTTATCAAAATGTGTAAGAAGAAAAGATAATAGCCTCAAACAGGCATCATGGCTGTCATACAGTGACATCTAAATAGTACAGCACTTAACACTGTCTGCTACATACACCTGACACGTCTGCTAATAAAGCTCTTCATATGTGCACATCACACAGCAGACTCTCCTCATAAAGGATACAGTGATGTTGGTTAAAGCTGTTAAATTCTGCGGTGTACATTACATGTTTTATTAGTGTCATCTCTTCTGGGGTAAAGACAGATATGATTTAACTAGACTGACTCTACATTTTTTATCTACATTTTATCTTCTAGGGACAAATCCAAACTTCAGAATTTAAATCCACATGTTACTGAATAGTTTGGGTGCAGAGAAGAAATAAAAACAGGAACTGATGTGTGTATGATTTATGACATGAAAATCCCTGCTGGAGTCTAATGATATTTACACAGATAAATGAACACGCGTGCCTGGCTGTCCCACATGTAACAGAGCTTTGACTTATCTCTAAACCGTTAGCAGGTGCTAATGTGCATTAGCTCAGTTAATGAGAAAGACTTCTGCCTCTTCAGATTCTCACACATTTTGGCCCAATCAAGGACATCTGCCTATTTCTTCAACAAAAAAAATGCAAATTTGCTACACTGCACTGTACTGTACTTTACCTTTTACTGTATCTGAAATTATCAGATCGTTTCCTTATTCAGAGTGGACTGTAGGCCTGTCATGGTAATTACTATATCGACTTATTGTTCAGTAAATGAAAGCTGGAACAATATTTTTGGAGTTCAGTATATATCACTTGTACATTTTCTTTGTCCTAGTGGGGATTTGTGGGTTCTTTTTTTGTTGTATGGTACAATTGGAGCAGTTGAAGGTCAAACAAGTAACTTCTATGTCTGATTACAGATACAAACTAACTCTTTTTACAATATATACATATCTAGAATATGTTTTGGGGGTGGAATTTTGAAGCAGTATATCTCACTTCAAAATGTGTTAATACGACAGGCCTATCATCATTCTGACCTCACAATGGGCATCATGGAAGGTACATAGATTACTCATACTTTTGTTGATTTGAAAGTATTTTTTGTCTATTGGCGGAACAGGTTGAATAGTGTCCCACTCTTGCTTATGATCTATTGTGGTAACATCATAGACCTGTCACCAAAATACCAAATTTTGAAGTACGATATACTGCTGAAGAAAATATATACATATAACCATAGTATTTGGTTAAAAACACATACTGCAACTAATAAACAGCACAGTTAAACGCTTTAGAAGTTATTTTGTATCTAGAATGAGTCATACAAGGTAAGTTAAATAAAATAAAAATTAAAAAATTCCTCACAGGTTCAAAGAAGAAAATACCATCATAAATATTGACTCTCAAAAATGATGTGTTCCCTGTAACACATATATAATGATAAGTTGATGGGCCCACTACATGGCACAGCATTGTTACAGCTCTAGTCTTCACTCATTATATTTGTGTGCAGTGCCCTCTCAGGCTTGCGGTGTGGATCCCAGTGTGGTATGAGGGCTCCATGGGAATGTGCTGTTTTTGCCTGGACTCTTCTGGGCTCTTCACTGGTGTCCCTTTACAGCCATTTGCATAACTCATTACCAGACCAGTGCTGAAATGTGGTGGTAAACCTTGAACAGGACAGCCACAAACAAAACTTACTGACACCAGGTCTGTTGTTCTGAAACATGAAAACACACAGAATTTGATTAACGCTCCTGTTCTATGCAAAATTTACCCATGTGAGCTTGTAGTCGTGTCAGAATGTGGTTACATCATCAAAAACATACCCGGAGTGGTATTTTGTGTCATTCATGTATTAGTCTGTCTACATCTCCAAAGCTCAAAATGCTCTGCTCCACCCTGTGATGTCATGCAGTGGTAGTTTTCAAGTTCAAGTCTACATTTTTATGTTAGCTCTGTAGAGGTTGGCTGAAATTATCCAAATGATTATAGTGTAAGTGTATGGAGTTTAAAAACATAGGGCATTTCTGGTATTACCACATGACATCACAAGGTGGAGTGTTTTCTGACTGAGACAAGAACTAAATATGCAGGTTTTGTGTGTTAAACATGTCTGAATTAAAAAAATACAACTCCAGTTATGTTTCTGATGAGGAAACAGCATATATCAGAAAATAGTATAATAAAGGCGCTTTAAATGTTCTTATGAACCTGTGTAGCGAGCTCTGGGCTGTGGGGATGGTGTTTCCTTGACAAAACATCAATCAATTGGAACTTTGACCGAGCTGAGGTGCAGACTTTTGTATTTCTGAGATTAGGTGATGAAGAGTGATGTTAGAGCATTTGTTCTTCTGTTGTCTTCATCATTTCAGGTTCTGCAGTGTGCACAGGGACAATGTGGAGAAGCTGAGATGGAAATTCTTGGTCCATTTTGCATTTCGGCCACAATAATACATTTTCAAGTGCAATATATTGCTAAAATAAATATAGATAATAAATATAGACAAATATAGACAATAAATGCTTCATACCAAATCATAAAGCAGATTTTTTTTTTTAAGTACTTTAAAGGTGCAACTTTTCGGGCAAAGGGTTCGTTAAACAATTTTCTCCACGTTACTGCTTCGTCTGAAATGTTTCACAGTATGGTATTAAACCTTTCTATCTTCACACACAATAAATACTGAAAAACTATTACTCTTCTGCTCATATGTTAGACTTAGACTTTATTGATCCAAAAGGAAAATTATTTGGGCACAGTGGTTCACACATTCCAATATATTATAATAAAAAAGATCAAAAATATGAATGCAATAATAAATTCAAAATAAGTTGCGATAATAGCAAGAGACTGGTGACAAATAAGGCAAAATTATATAAACCCAACTATTCAAGTCAAAATAAAGTATAGAAATATAGTAATACAAATATATCTCAGCTTAATGCGTGAGGTCGTACGGAAAAACAGTGCAGAGATGATACAATGATTGAAAGGACATTGGGTTTTCTATGTTGTATGTCTAGAATAATTATCATGACAGGCATACCATGTTTTTGACTGGAAAATAGTGGACTGCTCCCCCAGTATGGCCTGAAGTGAGAGTTGAGAATGACTGAGTGTGTGAGTGACAGGAGGAGAGGTTAAGCTTCCACTGTCATGTGGTAGATCTGGGTTACACTTTGGAATCTGGGGCACCTTGAGCTCAGGGTCTGGGAATGTCTTAAAAGTCCTAGAATTGAAGCATCTTGTCATTTCCAGGAATAAGATATTTTCATGAAATTGAATTAAAACAACTGGACTTACTAAATGTTTGCAGTTTTAAATGTTCTATAGTAGCATTACATAGAAACTCGGATTGAGTTATTTACAGCTTGATTCTCAGTTAAAATATTTCTATTGGTGAAGAAATTTACACTAGACAAAGATTTCAACCCATCTAATCCACTCAGGCATAAATCAACTAAAATTAATCTTCATAAATTAAATAAAAGTGAAATAATACAGAGACAAACTAATGAACATGGGAAGTGAAAGAAGTGTGTGAAAAACCCGGAAAGATAATTCCCTGTAAATTTTCTTTATCAGTTGCAAAAATATCAGGAATGTTCTAGTGAGGACTGTTGTAATCCGGAAGAGGAAGGAGAATCACTTCTACATAGAAATAAGCATGATCAGGTTTCTGCAAGAGGAGAGGAAGGAGTGATCAGAGGAGAGCCTAGGATCACCCTGATGCTTCAGAAAGACCTGGAACTAGAACATGAGACCAGGTTTTAACATTATATTTGGAGGTCACATGGCGGTTGTGACGTAAATCAGGTGAACATTTCATGTCAGTAGCTTCTTTAGAAAGAAAAAACAAACAAACTGAGAATAATAACTGTGTTTTAAAGTCCACAGAGCTTCACTAGACCCATTCTCATTATTATATCTTCAGTTCACTGTGTCATCTTTGATTTTACAAGCTGTTGTTTTTGGCCTAATTTAAACACACTCCTCCTTGCACTGGCAAAGAAGATTTCTGTCATATAATCAGAAAACAGATGCACTTTCCAAACATAACCAAACATAACCACTATCTGAAGCAATTCCAATGTGAGTCTATATTTTTATGTTGATTGAAGCTCAGTTTGTATTCACAGTACTGGTTTTTCACTCAAACAAAATTTTCATTGCATTTATGAATAGAAATACAGGTATGGTTACTTTGTCTTGTTTGTCTGTAAGTATCTTTGAGAGCAACATAATTAACATAATAACTATTAACTAAATCGAATATACTTTATTGTCCCAGAGAGAAATCTGTACATGAAGTGTTGCTGACCACACATTACACAAAACGATATGTTAAATACAATGTTAGAAAAAACCAAGTTTAGCTATAAATAGTCCAAATACATAACCTTTAGCATAAAACAGATTAAAAGTCATGTGCAGCAGTCATTATGTTGTTTGTTATATCTAGTTATCTTCAGTATCGACATCAGTTTGAAAGTTGGACTGGACAATAACAGAAAATGTTTCCCATCATATTGATACATTACAATTTAAATCATTTAAAAAGAAATGCATTTGCTTTTTAAAGTATATTTAATATTATAATACATATTTAATATTAATTTCCTGATGGTTGATACTTGTCACATCTCTCACTCTCACTTCAGCTCCAAACCAAAAGCATTTGTGACAGAGCAGCAGCTGTAAACCTTTGAAAAGACCCAAGATAATCTCCTGTGATTACGGATGAATGAATTTGGGTCACGATTAAAGTGAATTGAATTAAAGTAATTGTTCAGCCCATTGAAAGTCAACATTTCTTTCTTTATAACGTGACTAATTTATTTTATAACTGATCCATGTTAAGCATATGTAACGTGTCGTAATATAACGTCCCTTTGGTGTGTTTAAGGAACAGTAATTCAATGCTTGTTGTAACGTGTTTAAGCAACATCAGAAGAAGTGAGTGATGGAGTGACATGAAGTTCTCTCACAAATATCACTGACCACCGCATGGGTGAGTCAACTGTCCCCTCTAGTGGTCACACGACAAAACTGCATTTAAGAACTAGGAAATCCAGGTTCATTGACCTTCTCTGTATTCCACTGGGGTTCTCAACCTTTTTATTCCAAGGACTAATTACAAAGCTTCATGATGGCATCACAACCAAATTCACAATTGTGTATAAATAAAACAAAGATTAGTTTCTCAATATCTTCGAACCCCACTTTGAGAACCCCTACCATATGGTGACCACCTCAAATTGCTGTAAAAGTGGGATTTATCTATATTTTTTTATGTAAAAAGACACTGCATATCAATGAACATGTAACGTAAATATGCAAGAACTATTTTAACTACATTTACAGACTTATATGGCGCAATATGGGGCCTCAAAAGGAATTGTGTTATGACCATGATTGTATTATATGTGTAATATATAATGAAAGAGTGACACTCTAAATTGGGATACAGGTGCAGGGCTCCACAGGACAACCAGGACACACTACACACTCATCTTTATTAAAAATCATTTTGACACTTTGGAATGTTAGTAAAGTATTACATGACACAGCATTTATGAGTTGATATGATTCTGAAGTCACAGCTGTTCTCACGTCTTTATGTTATTTTTACGTTATGATGCAAACACATATTCATTGGTTTCAGTTTCCTGTTTATAGGTGCCACTTTGAGTACTTTTCACCATTCAAAAGACAGAATATCTAATTTTGATTTGTTAATTACTTTGACATCAGCGCTAATTCGCCATCTTTCTGAAACCCTTGGATATCACATATCTGGTGTTTTAAATGACATTAGCTCATTGAGATGCTGCATGTGAGTGTTTGGGCTCTGGGATTAACTGTAATTCTCCAGGGTCAAAGGTCAGCAGTGATGTGGACTCGCACCAGCAGGATGCCCAGTTGTCTTCACGTTACATAACACTGACAGCAAACTCATAAGAAGTGAGACTGAGGATAGGTCTATTTTGGGTTCACATACATATATACCTTATGTAACATATTTACAAGCAAGGCACACAGTCCAAATAAAACAACTGCCCTCTCTCCATGAAAGGTATTTTAGTGCAGGCTGGAGGTCATGGAGGAGTGCACCGTGAGCCTTATCATAGAGACTGAGCTGTGAAAGAACAGTCTGTCATCAGTGTGAGGTGAGAGAATGGCTCTGATAAAGAAACAGCAGCCACAGACAAATATATTACCTCCACTATTGTCAGGTTAGTATTAAGGGAGCACCTTGTAAATATGTGGAGTGCACATCCTGTTTGTCTTCATGGAGATAACTGCTGTGCCTGAAAACCCGAAACTAAACCTGGACTATACCAAAACCAAAACAGAAAGTGATTAGGGGTTAGCATGGAACAGTCTGAATGATCATTCAAGTCTAACACTGTAAAAGCCTTTAAAAAAGAGTATAAAGGGTTATATTTTGAAAGATATAGAGCTCTGGAATTAATAAATTAATTGTCTATATGGTAAGTTGTGAGTGAAATTGTAAATTCAAACTTGCAGTTCATAGGCTGCTTTTCTTTCATGAAATTCTGTCATTGTTTAATAGTGTCAGGTGTTATAAGTACTTTTACTTCAGTCTTCATCATTCTGTCATGATCCACAGGATTATTTGTTTTATAGTGCTGCAAAATGACCAAAGAAACTACTACTACTACTACTACTACTACTACTACTACTACTACTACTACTACAAAAAAGAGTATTTAAACTATACATTTTTTGTCTCTTGTGAACTCATTTGATTTTGCATTGAAGCAAGAACTTATGTCATTGACATACTTAGACTTTGACAAACTTTATTGATCCACAAGGAAAATTATTTGCACACAGTAGCTCACACATCACAGTACAGTGTAATAACAAAGAGCAAAAGTGTGTTGTATATTTTGAGTCCGAACTTAATCAGATATTTGAATAGTTTAATTGCATTCATGGCAATATTATTCATGATGTAAAGTGAACCATTTCACCCCTGTTTAGAAATGCTCAGACAATAGTTCTGTTTTATTTGTCTGTGTAGCTTACGTATTTTTAGCGTTGACATAGCTTTCCTTGTTGTCATCCTGGCTTCCATTGTACACACAGACCCAGGGAATGCACTATTTTTGGGCTTTGAGCAGCAGAGGCCTGGGGGTAGTCACCAGGATGGTATGGTGTCTCCTTCATAGGGATGCCATTTCGGGGGAAGCCCTGGATGTATCCGAGGCCCTAACTCTGCCACGACCATCGAGCTGCAGGGAGATGCTTAAATGTCTGGCAGTAAATTTATACACTGTTAAACTTTAGTATCAGCAGCTGTAATATCGTAGTATCAAATGAAGTAAGTGCGAATTCAAAGCATTCAGCATATTGTAAAAATGCAGTTACAAGTAGCACATGCAAGTACAGTGGCAAATAGTGAATGGCCGGTTCTCTCATTAAGATTATCTTTATGTTTGTTTATTAAATATAGGACAGTGCACATTGACCAACATAGGTTAGTACACAATGTAAATGTGATGTAAATTTGCCGTAAAGACTAATTTTCATCCCTAGTCAATCAGGTCGATGACAAGACAAAAAACAGGACTTAGAAAGATTAGTAGATTTATTTAAAGGTCCTATATTATGCAAAAAATGACTGTTGTAAAGTTTAAGCAAGGAGTTGTGTTTTGTTTCATTCAAACTTAGACAAACTTTAATGATCCACAAGGGAAATTATTTGGCCACAGTAGTTCACACATCACAATATAATATAATAACAATGAGTAAAAAGTAAATGTTAAATACACTCTAAATAAGTGGCAAGAAAGTAAGAGACAGGCGTCAAATAAGGCATATTATATAAATGTAAATGTAGAAGTCAAATAAAATAGAAAAATAAGTAATAAAGTATAAAATCACAGCACACACGTTTGAGCAATTCTTTATTATTAGTCTGTTTACATCACCAAAGCTCAAAACGCTCTGTTCCTACTCGGGATATCGTGAAGTGGTAGTTTTCAAATTAACAGCTACATTTTACCATTTGTTTAATTGAGATTGACATTTCCAGGGCTGAATCATCCAAAAGAAGATAGTGTATGGAGTTTAAAAATGCAGTGGAGCACTTCCTGTATTACCACATGACATCACAAGGTGGAATAGAGAGTTTTCATTTTGAGAGAAGATCTGATGCAGGGTTTGTGTGTTTAACATGTAACTATGGGTGTGTTTTTGGTGAGGAAACAACATTATAACATACTGTAGATGAGAAAATTGCATAATATGGGCTTCTTAATAGGAAAAAATATATAAGCTAGAATTAACTAAAATGATCATTAATGGTAATAATATATAACTCGATTTATTAACTGTAAACACTAAAGTGTCTGGAAATATACAATAAAAAACATGTATTCCTACTGTTAAGTGGGCTCACCTCTCCATAGATCTGACCTTTATCTTGGCTGGTTGGCACCCCCTGCTTGTCTCCGTGGAGATGATATCGCTGCTTGGGATCCTCCACATATCACATTAAGGTTTTATATCTTGCAATTGTGACATAGATGTTTTATTTCTTGAAAAATACTTAAAAAAAACAACTACTTTTTACCATGACTGGGTTTGCCACTCCACAGATCTGCCCTGTAGCTTGGTCTGGTGGCACCAACTACTTGTGTCCATGACCTTAGATAAAAAGAAAAAAGAAAAAAGAAAAAGTAACAATTATTATTTTGATTATTTCGCTTATAGATATCATATTTTCTAGTGTAAGGAAGTTTATAAAAATGTGCTTGGTTTTGCTTGCCAATGAAAACCGTAGTTGGAAAACAGACTTCACAATGAAAGGCACCTCACCAGTTGGTCAGTTCACCTCATTGCCACCAGCTTTACTACAACTTCATTTTGATGGAGTCATTATTTATTTCTATCTCTTGCTCCACTTTACACTCGACGATGCTATGACATGAATTTATCTCACTGTCTATTCACGATTCCCTTTTGTGCCCATGTTACTCGGACTATCGGTGCAGACAATAGATTATAAGGTCCCAGAATAAGTATCGTGGTCTGTCTATGTCATCTGCTGAGTAATTCTATCTCTGAGTAACCGTGTAGGATTCACAGGCTGCGTCACTGCCCTTAACACTGTTTCAATATGGCACTGGCTCTGGTTTTAACAGTTACCCTTGCTAAGACTGGCAGGGTACAGTTAAACCCCACAACTGCCCCCAAGACCAGCAGTGAGCCAATCAGTGAGCGCTTTACTTCTGAGTGGTTCATAATGTACTCGTGCTGTAGATATTAACTCAAATGTCTCACTGCTGTTACATGTGGTAATGAGATTAGCTGTTCCTGTTTTCTTGTTTTAACTTTTGTGCTGTTGGAAATCAAATTTTTAATTAGACGTTTTCCTGCTTTTAGATTTCGTTTCTTGTTCGTTTAGTATTTTCTGATAATGCTTTGTCCTAAACATATCTCCTATTTTCCATGTATTTTATACTTTTACTTGCACAAAAAAGGCTTTAAATAGAACGTCACAGCTCCACAGATCTGATCTGCTAGTGTGGTGTCCTTATCTCCATGAGTTATGTATAACGCACTACTGTGGAACATTCTTGATCTCCATGGAGACAAGCTAGTGGTCAGAATGGTTTCATAGTGAACCTTTAAAAGTTGTATGAAAAACAATCTACAGATAATATATGAATTATTGCAAATTATAGGATTTTTTTTTTATTGTGAAGTTAAGTAGTCTAAAGTAAAAAAGAGATTCTAACAAAAATATAATAACTTTACACCATCACTTTACACTTTACACCATGATCTAAAATTGAAATTTCTTTTAAATAATCTAAAACTTTGACTTTTTACATCCCTAATTTTTCAGAGAATTAATTCAGCTGTTCAGTGAGTTCACCCTCTATAGTTTAAGGATGCACAACACCATGGAGGTTGTATTGCTTTCCCCTTTACTGAAGATCATTTCCATGTGGTAGAGCAAGTGCAAGTCACAAACCCTCCCCGAGAAATGTTACGCAGTGCACCTTTAAAGCCTGTACCCCTCTATGCTGCTGCTGGTGGAGCTGCTGTAGCGGCTGGACCCGGGTCTGTGCAGTGACAGCTGACAGGCCTGGTCCAGAGCAGGGCTGGGGACACAGGGAGGGTCAGGTTTTTCCGGTGCTGACAGACGAATGCGAGCTCGAAGGCGCCAGAGCAGTAACACCCCTCCTCCTCAGATACCACCGCACCAGGGCCTTTAGCCGTCTGTGTGTGCCCAGACACGTCCCAGACAGAAACAATCACCAAACGCACTAGGAAATCATATATGTTGTAAGTGAGGCTTGTGAGGCCATCTCAACCAACTTGACCCTAAAGCGACACTGATGTTCGTGTTTGTTGTATTACGCTATTTTATGATTTGTGTTATAATGTCGCATCCTCCTCAAAAACACACATCCTGCATATTTAGGCTGTGTTCTTCTCTCAAACAAAAAACACCTGTTCCACCTTGTTATGTGATAATACAGGAAGTGCTCCACTGGGTTAAAACTCCATACACTTTCACTTGAACCACTTGAATCATTTGGACAATTTCAGCCCTGGAATTGCCAATCGCTACAGAACTAAAGGTACCATTACATGACATCAGAAGGTTAATGTCATGTTGTGATAATGGAAGTTTATTTTTTAAATTTTACTTCCTGGTTGAAAGTAAAATTCAATAATTTACCTTTATTTTGCTAAATTAATTAGGTTTAAGCTGTCAGGAAATGTGTTTGTTTCAAACATTTCTTCACAAACTCCCACTTGACTGTTGAAAAGTATATTTACCAAAGGAACCCATCATTACCTCATGTCCTGAAGCAGTAGTTTTCAAGTTAACAGCTACTTTTACCCTTAGTTCATTAGAGATTGGCAATTCTGGGACTGAAATAATCCAATTAAGGCTAGTGAAGGTGTGCGGAGTTTAAAAACACAGTGTAGTACTTATTGTGTTACCACATGACATCACAAGGTGAAGAGAGAAGAGAGTGTTGTCTCATTGGGTCCAAGTATGTTTTTATTTTGGAAACCACATTAAAACAAAGATCAGAAAATATCATAATATGAGCTCCTCTCCTATGAGGGTTACACAAAGCTGTTCACACCTCAAAAAAGATTTTAAATCAACCACAATATTAAGCAGTGAGTTTCATGTAGTAAACATTTTGTGCCTGAATATTTTAGCACATAATGTCCAGCTATTTTCACCTCAGTCTAACCATGTAATCGACACTCAGCGCTGGGAATCTGTGTCAATTGTGAAATACTCTGAATGTCTGCGTATTTGTTTATGAGAAAGACATGACATTTGACATGGTTTAGAAATGACCACAGTGGCCCTTGTCTTTAACATCGCTCCAGCACTTTATGTCGGTCACGGCCTGGGACATAAAACCACCTGTCATCCTCCACCGCAAAACAATTAAAGTTACTCATGTCAAATATAACCTACACACTTAATCACACATTCACAGTATAGACCTATTAATCAAGTATTCTTTGTGCAACTTTTACTTTTCGTGTGAGCATCTCATTTTCTGGCACGGGTGTGATTGTTTTGCTTTTTATGTGTTTGTGTTAGTTTTTATAGCGTCATATTTCAAGCTGACATTGTCGGCATTCTGACACCTGCTGTAGAGCTTTCATAGTGTCTCAAATGTCACATAGCGATCCTCTCCAGCATCTCCAGCTAACTCCCATCTATCCCCAACCGCACACTCAAGCCCCACTCTTATCACTGCCACTCACACACTGACGTCCTCTGGGGGCTGCACTTTGAATTGGGGCACAGCTATTTGCTATTCTTAAATCTAAACCGCGTTGTGCTGCAATGAAGGAGAGCGCTTTGTTGTCCTCTGCCTACGCACTGGTCTAGGAAAATGAGTCTTGTTTTGGAACTGGTCAAACCTACGTGAAGACACCGCCATCAATCAAATTAATTTCCTCTAGGGTTTTGCCTTCAAGCAGCTATGAGTTCCAGCTTGATAAACTCTCTGGCAAAGGTGTATGACCCTAACCCTCTGCAGAAATCTGGAGCGAGGAAGCTGTCTCTTAGCGGTTCGGACAAGTCCCAGTCGCCAAGTTCCTCGTTGTCATCTTCGACTCCTGTTTTAAATGACCCATTGCGTTGCGTGGAGAGCCGCATGGACTCCTTAAGTTCTCAGATGGAGCGTCTTCTCAGTATGCAGCAAACTGTCCTGGCCAGGTTGGATTGTTTGTCCCAAGATGTGCGCGGTATGGGCAGGGATCTTGCGCTGATGAGGGGCGATGGAGGTAGCATTTGCAGCCGGCGTAGCTCCGGGGATGAAGCCGCTTATAGGGAACTTCGCGTGGCTGTGGAGACGACAGGAGAGAGGGTGGATGTCCAGGGGCGCAGGCTAGAGACGGTGGAGAGGATCGTGGAGGGAACACAGCAGGTCATCAGTTACATCGGGGAGGTGGTGAAGAGCTCCAGGCTGGTGGAGCTTCTCTTTAAACAGCCTGGGAGGAAAAGCAGGAGGAAGGTGAGTGGAGGGAGAGGACTACATGGGGCTATATGGGACAACATGGTACACTATGAAGTATGGAGTATAAACTGGGGGAATATACTGCAAACATATCAATATTTGCAACAATGACTGACGCAATAACCAATATTACAAAAAATAAATCTATATCACTACAACATAAGTTTCACATAAATCTGGGGTTTTTGAAAGAAAAAAATTACAAAATGGAAGACTGTATTTATAATTTTTTTTATCAGGTTGGTCTTGCTTTAGTTTTTACTTTTACACACTTTTGACTAGTAAATGTACCACAGTAGGAGATAGACTACCAGGATGGGACATAGGTAACACATGGAGTATGCATAAAATAACATATATGTGGACAAATAAGTATTACTAAAAGTGTTGACCCTAAATACGTATATTATGTCATAGTTGTGACCTAAATATGTTATGTTAAAGGTAAAGTGAACTTATTTTTCTCTTTTTTGTGGAGGATGAGCCACCTGGTTGTCTCTGTAGAGATGTTAAAGCTTTTATTGTTCGATGGTATCAAATTGATTTATGGGGGTGATTTTATTTTATTTTAGGATCAACATTTCAGTTTGTTTATTATACATCATTAAGTATAGATTTAGAGTGGATTGTTCCTGGGTAAATACTGTATCAGATATGTTGTGCATCTATGTTATGTTAAAATCTCTCTTGCTGCTTTGTTAGTTCCAGCTGTTAGTTCTTTTGCGAATTTCAATCTGCAATTGAGGTTTAGGGCGACATTTCCTTGTGAATTTTGGATCGTTTTTAAATCCACGTCTTGAATGTGCTATCCACTCACGTTTCCATTCTGAGGTCTGTTTTCATCTGGAAGTGTTCCTCCAATAATCGCAGGCATGAGCTCTGGATATGAGAGCGATACTGTTTATAATCTGTGCTCTCAGCATAGTGACAGGTCTTATTGCATTTTGTACATTGCAGTAAAAGCAGTATGCTCTTTACTAAAGGTTGCTCTATCATCTTCACGCAGAGTCTGTTTCCACACGCAGTCTCTTTAAAGCTGCACAATGTAACTTTCTTATTGATCCACCGTGTGCATGTATCTGGAGACTAGCAAGTTAAGCCAGTCAAGCTGCAGGTCAGATCTGTGGAAAAGCAAGCCTACTCGCAGTAAAAATGCAAGGTCTATCTTCTGTCTATCTTTTTTGAACTATAAAATAATCAAAAGAAATGTAAGATATGCTTAATGCCATTCGGAGGAACCTATACGCAAAGCAATATCATCTCTATGAAGACAAGCAGCTGACAAACATCTGACCAGAAAAGTTACATAATGCACCTTTAAGTTAATTTAATCTTCTCAACTTTTAGCTTCCATGTTGTTATGTGTTTCCTAGGGGTATTATTAGTTCCTTGCACACCAGGTTCATTCTCTGCAATGTTAAGTAGTTTTCCTTCTCACCGTCTGGTCGTGGGGTTACGGGGTGTGTTTGATTGGACTCAGACTGGTTATCTTATCACAAAAGTTTCTATCGGCTCAGACTGGGACAGTGGCTGCACATGTTCTGGCTCTGGAGAAGTGATGGTCTCCTGTCCTTATATGAAAACACTGTTCTCAACACTTTGTGAATGCTTGACAACGTGTAGTGTTCTATGTAGTGTGGGATCTATTTTTGCCTCACCTGCGTCTGACGTTCTACAGACTTTCCATGGAAATATAGTTGGCCACTGTTCAGGCTTCATTGGCTTCATAAATCCATTCGTCATCATGCTCACCCCTTAAAAACACATGTAACTTTGCCACTTGCACATCCACAATTGTAGATGTTATAAATGTTCAACAGTATGGCATTAAAGTTCATGCATTTAATCAATAAGAACTGTTTTAATCACTACAGTTAGACCTTCAAACATCTAAGATAAGTGAGCTCTCCACAGATCTAACCTGTAACATGGGCTGGTGCATCATCATGAAAATAGATTATATTCTGTAGATGTCAAACTCCTTCAGAAAAGTTACATAATGCATCTTTTTTAAATCTATTGAAATGTGTCTAAAAGAAGGTACGATTTAAGGGTATGTAATTATACTTTTGTCATGTTCTTGTAGTTACTCATATTCTTGGACAAGGAAGCACCTTATCTTATGTTGGGAATATATCAAATCAAATCAAATCAAATCAAACTTTATTTATAAAGCGCTTTTCATACAAAAAATGTAACACAAAGTGCTTTACAGCGAATTAAAAGCAATACACATTTCCATTCGCCCATCCCCACATCACCAATATTATGTATAGCTGCGACCATGACTGAATCACCTTGGTCTCGATGTTTAGTAAAATTAACTGATTGGCTTCCTGTTTGTGCAGGTAAAAGACGCCAAGTCAAAAGATGAAAAAGACAAAGACAAAGCCAAAGGAAACCTGAAGGGCGTAAAGGTCCAGAAGAAGAGGAAAACCCATGATGGATCAGGTACTCTGTCATAAAGAGACTTACATTTTGTGAAGTATTTGAACCATTAATATTCCATGAAATGTAATTAAACTCAATATTGTATTTATATCACATGGTTTAAACTTTAAATAGTAAAATGCATAATCAATAACAAGCTTTCTTTCTATGAGCTTGCTTGGCTCTCCACAGATCTGACCTGTAACTTGGCCTGGTCATGTCACCTGCTTGTTTTCATAGAGATACACACACTTACTGTAAATATAGTGGATATTTTACCTAATTTATTGACTCTCAAGCTGTGGTGGAAAGTGTTCATGTGATGGTGAAAATTTCCTCTATGATGGACCATAAAGTTTAAGTTAAAATTATATTATATACATTATATAGAAGATTTCCATATTGTGAGCGTTTCATAATTACACAGAACACACATTTTCCATCCCTATGACTAGTTTTATTCCACCAACTTAGTGAATAACAGATTATCAGTAATGACAAAAAAAAAAATCAAATTGGAGAAGTATTTACAGAGCAGTGAGCGTATTCTGATTTGCATATCAGGCCTGCACTACCTGCTATTTGCATCCATCCTTTGTCTTTGCTTACTGTTCCAGGCCATATTCACCAACTGTATATTCTTCTTTCTGTAGAATCCCCAACTTTGAATGAACCAGTTCTACAAGAAAAAGTGGAGGAGCTGAATCGCCAGAACACTGAGCTGTCTGTTTGTGAAAGCCAAAGGGAAGAAGAAGCGAAGCCCACAGAACTGATCCTCACTGCTCCAGACCTGCCCTCCCCCCCCTCAGAAGAGACACAGAAGAGTGAAAGAGAGAAAGAGGAAGAGGAGGAGGATGTGTTTGAAGACTCAGAGTGTGAGGAAGATAAACCCAAAACAGAGAAGGTTCACACTGAGGAGGATCAAGCATTAAAGGATGATGGGAAAGCTGTAGAAGACATTCCAGCTCAGATCTGCAACGCTGCACTAGAGTCCCAAGAAAGGTGCTTCTTTTAACTTATTATAACAAACTGAAATGAATTTGAGGTAGTGTTGAGGAAGAAATGGAAAATGACTTAGAGCAAGGTGTCTTCACACTAAACTGGAACTAAACCTGGACTAGACCGGGACTGAAGCAGGACTAAAACAGAACCAAGTATTCTGCACTAACCTGGAACAATCCAGCATGAATTTTGAGCAGCACATCATATGAAATTGTGTTTAATTTTTTGTGTAAATATACTTTTTCATGGGGTGAAGTTTGCAGTCTCAGATCTTGACTTGATCTTGACATCTGCTAAACTCAAAAATTATAACAGTTATTAGAAATGTGATTAGAAATGGGATTACACATCTTTAGACAATAAAAATCACATAGTCTTTTTATTAGGCTATTTATTCAGCATAGAGTCCTCAGAGGGTTTTGAAATATGCAGTTTTAATTTCACAAAAATATTAAATCAAGTATAATAATGATATTTTAATATAGTAAATGATCTCCCTTAGCTCTTTACTTTGATTTAAACCATATAATAACTGTATAACCAGTAATCACTAAGTTACTACAATTTTAATGCATTTTAAAGTCCCTAATATCACTTTTTGTCAGCGCATGTTGTTACAGTGAACAATTTTAACAGTATTTAAACATCTGTGTACAGTAATGAAGATGTTGGCGATGTAGCTTCAAGCAGCAAGAGGCGGGGCACAGAGGAAGACCTAGTAAAAGATGATTTAAAAAAGAGCCGTGTTGACGATCACAGCAAAGAAGAATCAGCTGAAGAAACTGAACAACAGGCTTCTACATCTGAACCAGAAAAATCAGAAACAGAGGAGGCAAAGACAGAAGAAGGCAAAGAAAAAGACTTTAATATAGGTAATTTTATATGTTTACATTACCAAGTTAAAGATGCACTGAGGAACTTTCCTGGTGGAGGGTTTTTCGTCTGCTTGTTCCCATGGCGATGTTATTGCATTGCCTGGAATATTTTACAGTGTGGCATTAAATTTATCTTTCTTGTTATTATTATTCAATTACATTACTGTGAGTGGGCTTTCCTCTCCACTGAACTGACCTGTAATTGTGACCTTCTGAAGTTACATGCTGCTTTTCATAAACATTGAGAAATTTATTTTCATATGGAACATTTAAGAATAAGTAATAACACATCCATGGAGAAAAGCAGGACCTTCCACCAGAAAAGTTAAACATTGTTCCCTTAAACTCTTCAGCACAATTCCATTAAGAAAGTAGCTTGTTAGTGACGGGATCTTGACTACTGGTTTGTTATGTTTGTTTACAAGCCACTGTTTCCTGGTTCTGCACTATAGCATCACGCAGACTGTCCGCACAGACTTGACATTTAAGTTTTCCTTCTGAAATGGATCAAATGTCATAACAACATGTCTGTCCATGCGTCACTGACATGTCACAGCTGGTAGAGTCGATAATGAGCTTCTGGCATGATGCTATTTCCATCCACTTTGTTTCTGGGCAAGAAGTTCTTCGCTCAGAGTTAAAACTTGAAACTTCATTAACCATTTGTACCCGTTTCAGATTTTAGCCCACCACCAACTGCTCCTTTTGACCACCGCATTGTAACGCCAAAGCCCCATCAAATCGCCACTTACTACACAATCAACAGAGAGGAGGTACTAGGAGGGTGAGTACTACGGACTTGGCTGTTGGACATGTATTTTTATTACTTTATTCATAAGACTGTGAAGTGGACCTCTAATGAAATGACAGGAGAATCTTACAGCATTTGAAGCGATGTCTAATTGTTTTTCCAAGACCGCTCTATTGCCCTCTAAAGGGCAGTAGACACCAAGCACAGGGGGCACTTACCGAAGCGCGGCCCCCTCTGATGTAACAGACCAAGGCTAAATCCTGCCTCTCAAACTGAGATTACCCCTCTGCACGCAAGTGCATTGCTCAAATGCTTCACAAAATGACACACTAACAGTATTAATTTCACTGTGGCTCGAAGGAGATAATTATTATCACTATATCACTATGGGGACTTATTATATTATATAATAACATATATATTTTAATTGTTTTAATATTCTGGAGATGTTAAATATTATTGAAATAACTTAATTATAATGTATACATTAATAGTAAAGGGTTGTATTCGCTATATTACGCGTTACTACAGAGTCAAAACACAATACATGAGTTCATTCACCATTCACACGCTACACTTATAGACTGATGAAGACAGGATGCCGTTCTGTGCCTCCAGACTCTAATACACAGTCACAAACCAAATTTACACAAAACACAAGGGGATAAATAACTGCATTGCTCAAGAGATTATATATATTCTTTGTTTCTTAATATCTGTTTCTTTTTTAGGGGCCGTTTTGGACAAGTCCACAAGTGCATAGAGAATTCCTCTGGCCTGACGTTAGCCGCCAAGATCATCAAAGCTCGAAGCCAAAAAGAGAAGGTGCAGTAACTCTCACCCAATGAACGCTCAATATAAAACTGTCACGGTTCTGATTGGACACCAGTTTGACTAGACACTGTCAGGACTTATTATTACACAGGTCATTGTTACACTTTCCTCTTTAAAAATAGATCCTGC
>KN493494.1:56031-110591 GCA_000787155.1 Scartelaos histophorus | reverse complement strand
GTTCAGTGGATTCAAAGTTGTGTGACTGTGGTCAGGTGCCTGGGTGTGGTATGGTGAAAAATGTTGTCAGCTTTTATTGTCAGCTATTGTAATTGAAAGTAGACTCACATTACACATAACTGACCTCATGTGGTAAAACAGTCTGGGTAGTACTTTGTGTCCATCAAAACATTACCAGCCGTGAAAAAGTTTATTAAAAAAATGAAATAAAACAGCTTCTCTTCATAGATTTAATTAAAAAGATTGCATGAAATATAGTTCTAATGCGCTTCATCAAGCCTGGTTGGCTGTTCAATATTCTAAGTGGTTACTACATTAGCCCCGAGATGAAATGTGCCCTTTTTTGTTTACAGAAGATGTCTTTTTCTCCCTTTCTTGTTTTTTTGTAGTTTATTTGTTTATTATTTGTTTTCTGTTGGTTACAATTTATTTTTGTTTGGTTTTTTTAGTTGCTTTAGCACATTTAATTCTGAAGATTTTCAAAACCGATCACACAAAATCCTAAATCTGTATGTAGTCTCATACAGTCTGCTGCTGACTGTACTCTCTGCTGAGACCTTTCTCTCTGTTCGACACATGTGAAGTCCTTTGTTGTGCTCACAAATATTTGCTTTTGGCTGTCACGTTTTGGGCCAGCATCCTTTACCAGTACTTGTATTATTGAAAAGACAAATTTAATTCAGTGCTCAGGTATGTTTGTGAACAGGGGCGCCTGCAGGATTTTTTGGGAAGCTGCACACATCCTGAATGACTCTTTACTCAGTCTGCACACTTACACCTGACGCCTGGAGCTTTGGAGATCCATGTCTCTCTTTTCTTTTGCGCTCCTCCCATCTGATGTCTGCAGTGTTTTATTCATTTCCCCAAAGCACTCAGATTTAGAGTTTGATGATTGCCACTGCATGTATTGGGCTCTATATTGTTGTGTGTTGTTTTGATGATGAAAGACAGAGCCCTCTTCACTCCTGTAAGTCAGACCGGGCTGTCACGCTCGTAATCTGGGATAAACATTTGGATCCAGTGGGACATTTAAGGTATGCACAGTTTGTACAGGTGTACCCCTGCAGGCGCTGCTGTTTGTGAATGGGAGCTGTGTCAAGTGTTGTGAGAAAGAGCCTGAGAACTGTGTGAACTGATGAGAAATGTTGCAGATGATTTCAGATACAGGTTTGAATTAAATTATCAAACTAAACTAAACCAAGCTTCAAAAAAATGTCCTAAAACGGTTCTTTTTTTTGTTCACTGTTTTTTTTGACACTGTGTGAGATTACTGCTTCAGGTTATTCAGATATTCAGCTTTATCCTTAACCTAATTTAGTTCTAGTTATCCTATATCTTTTTAGTTTTCATTTTGAGAATTTAATTTTCTGTTATATTGTGACAGGAGGTGGTGAGAAATGAGATCCAGGTGATGAACCAGCTCAACCACGCAAACCTTATCCAGCTGTATGCTGCCTTTGAATCCCGCCACGACATCATCCTGGTCATGGAGTAGTAAGTTTTAAACATATTAAACATAAACAGATAACAAAATTAACAAAAAATATGAGGTGCAGCATCAAGCTCACACATCACATCAAGATTACACAACATCAAAATTACAGGTCTATTATGCAAAACTGATTCTTGTGAGCAGAGCTTTAGGTTAGACTGTTACCTAGTCAGAAACATATCAAGAGTCATGTGTTGTTTCATTCATGCATCTTCAATAACCCTTTATTATTAGTCTGTCTACATCTCCAAAGCTCACAATCCTCTATTCCACCTTATGATGTCATGAAGTGGTAGTTTTCAAAACAGCTCACTTTTACCCTTTATTCAGTAGAGATTGGAAATTCGAGAGCTGAAATTATCCATATGATTCTAGTGAAGGTCTACAGAGTTTAAAAGCTCTGGGCACTTATGGAGTTAGGTTAGTATCTTTATTATCAAATAAATATCACGCCATTCACAAATACTTTTCTTGGTCCTGAAACAAACATAAGAAAATTCACAAATATAAATCATGACTTACAAATAAATGTAACAACAATGACAAAAGCATTTCTCACCTCAAAAGAAAATATTATGTGATTCACAAATGTCAGTGCAGATGAACCTGCATTTACAAACCACTGCACATATTTGTGACGACCCCTGCATTTATTTGGGGATTTTTGAGACCTTTCTCACAGTGTTCATGTCAATTGAAGTTCGAGCGTATGGTTTACGGTGGACAACATTGTACTACTATTACGCATAGTTGTAGTTAGGTCCATAGGTCCCAGATAATTTTCAGGTTGACTCACAAAAATGCTTGGGGCTGTGTCTTAACAAAAGCTGTAACAGGACCTATGAAGCAGTTGAAAACTCAGCTAACTGGTTATTCTGCATTCCTGGTCAAAATGACAGAACCTGCATGATAATTTACACACATTTGTCCATGGAAGGTTTAAAAATAACTTCCACTGTATTTACTAACATACAATAAATGACAATGAATCACAGAAATCATAAATCAACTGGTTATCTTATCTCAAGTTCCCTGTTTTTTTTTCCAGCGTTGAAGGAGGAGAGTTGTTTGACCGGATCATCGATGAAAACTACAATCTCACTGAACTGGACACGGTGCTGTTCATAAGACAAATATGTGAAGGTCTGCAGTACATGCACAAGATGTACATTTTACATCTTGATCTCAAAGTAAGACTCATTAACTTAGAGCCTTACCGCTGTTTCCTGAAGTTAGGATTTAATTTTCTTTTCTTGCATTTTTCCAGCCAGAGAACATTCTTTGTGTTAGCAGAGTCACAAATAAAATCAAAATTATTGACTTTGGTCTGGCCAGAAGGTATTGTCTTCTTTACAGTTTATAATGTTGATGATAATGAGAAGCAGAATTTCAATATTGTCCCATTTGTGGCAGGTATAAGCCCAGAGAAAAGCTGCGCGTGAACTTTGGGACGCCTGAATTTCTGGCGCCGGAAGTCATCAACTATGAGTTTGTTTCATTCCCAACCGACATGTGGAGCCTTGGTGTGATCACGTATATGCTGTGAGTTCAAACCTCAAATGCATTTTAATACACAAAATATAATAACAAGCAGATGTGGATAGAGTAACCAGACGTTGCGATCAAGTAAAAATACTGTTACCTTCAAATAATCGCTAGTAAAATTTATATGGAGAAACTACTACTTAAGTAAAAGTAAGTTAACATCTACAACTTAACATCTGTTTTTGGAAATCTGGTATTTTGAAAAAACAGAAATTTGAGAAAATACAACAAAATCATATATTCAGCAAGAAACGCAAATGTAACACTGACAATGTAGCTTTTGTCACTTTTTCACAATGGGAATAAATAAGAATAAAACTTTTAATCAAGTATGATGCAAGTCCAATTTATATTACAGTTACTCAGCTTAACATGCAAGAAAAAGTTAAACTGAGCACGTCCCACCTCTGAATATAAAATAATACTGCTTTCCTGTATCTGAGCCGTGCTTTGTGTGTCCAGGCTCAGCGGTCTGTCTCCGTTCTTGGGGGATGACGATAATGAGACGCTAAACAACATCCTGGCGTGTCAGTGGAACTTTGAGGAAGAGGAGTTCACGGACGTGTCTGATGAAGCCAAAGACTTCATCACACGTCTGCTGGTGAAGAGCAAGAGCTGGAGGATGAGCGCCACCGAGTCCCTCAAGCACTCCTGGCTGTCAGACCGGGAACTGCACTACAAACTAGACCAGAAGGTAGATTTACTAGATTACGCCGGGGGATTTCTGCATGTATAGCAAAATGTTCAGCCGTTACTATGGTGACGCAATGCACACATGAGCAAAGACAGAAAAAAATATTGAAGATATAAGAGCACAAACCAGCTCACCTGTTGTAGCTGCAACTGAGTGAGCTCTTACTCGTCAAATTATATTAAACAAACAAAGATTAAGATTAAGTTAAAGTCACATACATAACAGTGCCTACAGTTAGCTTCATACACACAGTGGATGTTGATGAAACCATCTGCCAAGTATCAATATTTCAAAGCACATGAAAAACACCACTCAGCTATTTACTTTTTAACACAATTTTAGCATTTTAGATCACACTTTTATACCAAACATTAAAGGTTTTATCATTTTAAGCCACATTTTTTACATTATTTTTGCTTTGTCCAATCAGAGCCTTACTCATTAGCTTCTATGATTTAAAATGTATCTACTTAGATTACTTACTACTCAAAAAAAATACAATTACCTAAAAGATTTACTCAAGTGCAGTCACAGTAGTAAATATAATTAGTGACTTTCCACCCTGATTGTGAGCATAAAGTCATTTTTTAGTGTGGACAAAGTGAGTGCTAATAGCAACAGCAGAAACCTGAAACTGTCCCATGAGCATTGATAGTTAAAGGGTGTGGTGAAACTTTAGTCAGTAGGTCTTACTGAAATCTGGCCTATACGTGCACAAATGCTTTATAAGATTTACTAGGAGCACAGTAAAGTAAAGACTTTAGGGTAAAAATGAGTTTGGGGATGTCAAAAATTCTGAATATTGTAGTAGAGTTTAAGAATGCTACTATTTAAATATTGTTTTTCTCTTCCTTATGATAGAAAAATAAGTGCCACTCAACACATGCACCTCCACCAGAGAGCTAGATGGGTGAGTTTACAAAATCAAGAGTCTGTTTAGTTTATAGATTGCTTTTATTCTTGTATAACTTTACATATTTTTTTTTTTTGCCCAGAACCACAAAGAAGACCTCTGCATGTTTTTCACAACCTGGGCCATGGAGCCTACCACTGGACCAATGCTGCTTTACCTGTGATGCTGTTTGGCTACTGGAAACTACTCTGTGCTTTGCAATCTTATGTTTCGATCCGTAGTTCTGGCATGCGGCACAAAATTTAATCATTAATGTCCTGAAAAGAGCACAAACCTTTGGCTCAGTGAATGTTGCATTTAGTATCTCATTACTGGAGATGAAACCCTTTGGTCGGTTACCTGATACAGTGAACACAAATTTAAGTCAAAAAATAATTCTTTGACACCCCACTTGTTCATTGCATTTATTGCACTTTTTGACTTCACACTCAAATAAGTTTAAGTTTAAATCATTTTGTGAATAATCTTTCTTGATTTCTTTCTTTCTTGTCAAGTCTTATAAATTGTTATTGTGTTCTGAATAGAAATGTTTTAGTATCCTGTTAATTAATTTATTTGTATATATCACTTCACACACAGCTCTCCCTTTCCTTAAGAATGAGGCCATTGTATTTGTAGACAAATCCTCCAGGTCAGTATCACCCACCCTCAGACAACAGACACTGAAAGATCCTGGACAGTGTCATATCTCGTGCCTAAGTCACCTTTTAAGTATTTTGCAATGAGGTTAATAGTGGTAATACTAATGTTTATATAAATTAAACTATGGCCTTCCCACTTCCACTTTTACAACAGACTATCAGTGACTATTGGCCCATTGCTTTTCACTGTCACCATGTGTGCCGTAAGTGTGCTTTGGCTATTTGGAGTAGCGATCTCACCTTCCATGAAGGCATACTGAACAACATAGTACTACCTACGAAGTATTCATTTCTTTCTTATTGCAGTAGTTTCAGATGTTCATTTATTTACTGTCTTGTCACCAGACTGTACTTGAACTACAAAGCTTTTCTTCAACAGGAAACTTGGTACAGACCGATTTCACACATGAGCACAGATCTTATATGTGTAGAGTTTAAATCCCTGGACAGACACATCGCATTTCTGTGCAGATGACATGTTTTTGGTGGTGTTCAAAAGTGAAAAAGCTTTGTGATTGACATTTCTTTATAGGAGTTTATGTAACTTTTTCAGTTTTCTTTTGAAATGACACAAATAATTGTAGAATATTAAAATAAAAGTACACAACTAATGTTTATGTGTCTCTGTATTTTGTGCAAGTGTAAACTCCTATTATAAGTGCTCTACGGGCAGAATAATACTGATGACAATAACTGGGCTGAAATTATCCAAATGATTTCAGTGAAGGTGTATGGAGTTTAAAAACACAGTGGAGCATTTCCTGTATTACCACACGACATTACAAGATGGAACAAACAGTTTCAGTTTGAAAGAAGGATTTGTGTGTCAAACACTTGTGAATGACACAAAAACACAACTCCAGATATGTTTGTGATGAGGAAATACACTTATAAGCACAGGTTTTAATAGTTTCACAGCACTGCCCTTAGTAAAGAAGTGAACAATTTGGTCAGTAATCACTGACGTCGCTCCTCTGTGCGTAACTTGGAACAACCATTTGGATTCAGTGATTCATTCACGCTTAGCGCGCACAGACGCAGTCTTGCAGGCGCCATTGATGACGCATAAAATAGCAACATAACAAGCATAACCTCTTTAAATCTTTAAATCTCTTTAAAAAGAATTGTGTTGAAGCTCTCTTCTCCCGCCCGTAGGGGCGCTGTGTGACACACCAGCCGCCCTCTGCAGCTCAGTACCTTCTTTGCAGACGCTCTTTGTCTGGCGCCGCTCTGATTGGTCCATTGAGGGACACTTCCGGTTACGCACAGGCCGGTGGTTGGCTGCAGTCCGCCGGTCTGGTTAGCGGATGGTGCTCGGGGCTTCTTATTTCTGTGACTGTAAACTCGATAAGAATTTATTTGCATTTTGTGCCCAAACTGCAAAGCTTCACTCGGTAAACCATGGCCTCGTCCTCCGATGCTACGACTTCAAGGTCCTCGCTGAACGGAGAAGGGAACAGGCAGCGGAAGGTGGCGCTCATCACGGGCATCACTGGACAGGTACAGACTCCATCCTCAGCTGTGACACAAGCTTTACTGAGGCTTTCACTGAGAAACACACACGCACCACCAGCTACACTCCGCAGGACAGTATCATGTATCTGTCCGCAGACTACGACACACAGTGTGTTTGTTTTTTTGAAGAAGCTAAAACTGTGGTTTGAAGCTCCTTGGAGCTGCGTGGAGCTGCGTGGAGCTGCGTGGACAGACAGGTGCCTGACAGCGCTGCCTTTAAGAAACCAACCCTGTTGTTTATTGTTAATAATGATAGAGGAGACTGGGACATGCTGTGTGACATTTTCCCCACACTTACACTGTTACCTCAAACTTGTTATACCAGTTTTGTGTGTTTTGTCTGTGCTGTCCTGAATTCCTCATTTGTTTGCCTGAGGTAGAATCTCCAGAAAAGCATGGAGAAGCAGGCAGGACAAAGAATAGATTATTGTCATCTTTAATAATGGAACACACTTGCTATTGCCATATTATAAAGTCCTATCACAACATGAGTCTAAAGCCCCAAGATGATGGTTTGAAAGTTTTGACTGGATTGAAGAAGGATGCACTGTTCCATTATTCAGTCACTCTAGTCAGTGGGACTGTGTGATAATGACTTTCAGGGCAGTGGACGGGGACCAGGAGGTCTGTTGTCTTGTGAACCAGGGTTTTAATGGTCCAGAATTGGACCCTCACCTTAATTAATAAGATAAGATAACTTTTGATTCATTATAGATGAGGGTTTTGTATCAGTAAATTTGTTTCAGTATTATTTATTGTCTGTATTTTCTTCACTGTTATATTGCACTTAAAAATTTAATTTGGTGGTAGGCCTAGTAGCCACAGCTGCCCTGGGGAAAACTGATGGGAGTAAGGCAGGTTTAGCAGTGTCATTGTCATACACTGCTCTTTTTGGATATTTCACCCCCATATTTGCCCCCCATATTGGAAGTAAGTTTTTTTAAAACAATATTGTACATTTAGAATAATATTTGGGGATAATTCTGCTTCATGGTTTGGTTTCAATATTGTCATTTATCATTTATATTCTTTTCAGCAATATATGGCACTTAAAATGTGTGTGACAGGCCTATTAAGTGGATTTAAGTGGATTTACCACTTAAACGCTGTTTGGCACCAAGACACATTCTTTAGTTGATGATGTTGTTAGATGTCAAAACCTGCTAGTCTGCCTGCTGCTTTTTTCATAGCAATTATAAGTACTTAATTTCAATAGCTTAATTCTTAATGAGTAAGTCTGGTTCTCCATAGTTAAGAGATACCACCATGGGTGATATGTGCAATGTAAACTGAGAATCCTTTTGTGTGATGTGAATGTGTACACTTTCTGTACACTTTATGTCCAAAACATTGTTTATTTGGGTCAGTATAAGACACACGAGACATTTTGGAAATTGAATAGTTGCTCTTCATATTTGCCTCTGTGCCAAAACTGAAAGTTACCATTAAATCTCCCTTGTGTTTGAACTGATATTCCTGTGTCAGTCCCCATCCCCTTTTGACCACTCAAACATTAACCAAGCAGGGATTTATGAGGAATTTCTTTAAAATAGGATAAAATGCCATTTTTTCCATCCTTGACCTTCTCCAAATAATGCACAATGATTTTCACCTCCATCTTCTGCATGTAGCTCAGAGGCAGATAACAGTTGTCTTTAAGTCACCAAGTGCAAGTACAATCTGCAGTTTTTTTTGGGAATTGTGATTTTGTATGTGTGTTCATATAAACTCAGTATCCGGGTTTCAGTATCCTGGTTGTGATAGTGTCCAGGATGCTGTGACAGCCACCAGGCTCATCTCTGTTTGTGTTTGTGCGCTTGTACTAAACTGACTCTGTGAGATTCTGTTGTGAAATGCCTGTAACAAAAAGCTGTAACAGAGTTATGTTTTTGCTTGAATGTATGTCGTCTTTTTTGTTAAAAGTTTTAAGTTTCGCTCCATTTGCTCCATTTTAGCCCCTTGTCATATCTGCATTATAGTTACTATAGTTAGCACTCTAAATATCCAGGATACTCCTCATGTGTACAGGGAGATGAGTATCCTGTTTTTTCACATGTAAACTTCATATCACAAAGACTGTCATAACAGGGAAACACGCTCAATCAAAACTTCAACATATTATTTTCCACCTTGCTACATAGAACAATACATTTTTCATTTTCATTGATCTTTCTATCCTTCCTATTTATACCTTTTTGGAAAACAATGTTATGTATGATTTGTGTTTTTTAGAGAGCAATTAGTTTTAGAAATTAGATAACTTAAATATAAAGTGTGTGTGACCAGCAGAGGGGGCTAGATTCATAATTTTGAGTTGAATTCAGGGAGTTGATGAGATTTTTTGATGTTGCTTCCATATTTTTTGCCAGCACAACTGTCATTTTATTATTGTGCAATATTTAGCAGGTTGTGAATGAAACACAAGCAGGTTAATCATTACATCAGTTTACAATACCTGCGAGATAAAAAAAAAAAAAATGGAGCTACTTCCTCTTCCCTGAGCATTGCAGACACACACTCCTATCGTTTGTGTGCATGTACTTTGGGGGATTTTGGCAGCTCTGTCATAAACATCACGTCCAAATGGCCATCTTTTGTAATGACCCGTGGAGCCAGTGAAAGTCTGTGGTGATGAATAGAAAGAGCTTGATTGAGAGTAGAGTGGGTTATGCAGATGAGTGAACAGGAATTCAATTCAACCCACAGCTTTTTTTTTTTTTTTACTCCTGATTGGTCTATGCTACATTTTTTCTTGTTATTTTGACCTCACATCTTTTACCCTAACCACTGTTTACACTTCACTTTCTGGATATTGCATTGCTATGTTGTTAATGGGTTGTTAAAGCTATTTATGGAACTTTTTTGTATCTCAGGTTAGACAACTGTAGGCTACATTAAAGCTCAGATTTGTGGAGAGGCGGCCCTGTTCACAAACAAAATTATTTTTGAGCACTAGAAACAATGTTATACCATGGAACATTACAGGGAAAGCCATATTATTTCCATGGAGACAAGCTGACGGACCCTCCACCAGAAAATTTGCGCAATGCACCTTTAAGAACAATAGCAGAAATGGTGAAAAGAGCAAAAATCAGATCTCTAATCAACATTACATTAATAGAACTTACTATAAATGCTATGTAAAGAGAGCGCCCTCTGCTGGGGAAAATAAGTACATGCTGGGTCCATCTTTATAGAATGAATAAAACTGTTGCCTATTGGTTTTTCTAATACTGCACTATTTATATATTGGTTCGACAATATTATCGGCCAAACCTGATGTCAGAGTCGTTGACCTGTCAGGTGACCATACAGCGTAATGTGTTTGTGTGTCAGACCCCTGTCCACACCAAGCAGCCCCCCGCCCCATAACAGGAAACAGTGAGGTGAGGCCCGGGTTTATGGGCTAATATGGCCTCAAAGGAGTCTCTTGTTTGGGAACAGAACTGCAGCTCTTCAGGCTTGTTTTCCATATTGGTCTGGAGTGGAACGCTCTGACCCTGGCACCCGGGCAGGAAAACATGACATGGCATCAGCAACACTTTGAACGCGGTGGGGATGAGCGAGGGTCTGCCAGCGCTGGGACCATCTTCTTAGGATCACGATGACGAGTACTTAATCATCTGAAACAGTTGTGAATTTGTCAGAATTTAGCAGCTGTATAATCCGTAGGTGCAGCAGAGAGTGCGTAGAGCAAGGTGGATATGAGGGTGGGAGGTTTTTTTAACTACTTTAATATTTAAACCCTACATGTTTGGCCTAGTGCCTTTTTAAATAACTGAAACCAATGGATTCACAGGGAAGGCGAAAAAATCATCACCACTCAGCACTAAAGCCTTGAATGCAGGACAATACAGAATTATTCAAAAATACAATTCTGACAGATGAGGGAGCACGGCTAAAATGGCTAAATAATAACACCAGGATCATGCAGGATGGGTTAATACAAAAATGTTAAGACCAAAATGACAAGACTCACTGTACAGAGGGTTTCAGTGTAAGTCAATGGGAGCCAGGGTCAGTAGGAGCCGGAAAGTCCACATGCAAACTTCCTGTTTTTTCTTTCTGAATTAGAATCTCTAAGGAAGACACTTAATTTATGTTCTTCTAAAAATGCACTTTTGCTTTTTGATAATTTTGAAAAACTTTTGTTGCACCCTGTATCATCTTAAATTGGCTGTTATGTATGTTTCTTTATCTTTTTATTTCTTTGAATTGTTCTGCTCATTCTGTAATCAAATGTCTTTGTAACTTGGTAATTTTGTAAGCCTTGTTGATTACGAAATAAAAAATAAAAAAAAAACAAAAAAAAACTTCCCGTTTGAAATTCTAATTCTAATGTTAATACTAATGCTAATGCGTTAGCTATGTCCATTTATATATACAGTCTGTTAACAGTGAATTAAAATTGAGTTACAAATTGATTGAACTTTTAACTCATCTCTATTTCCATTTAATAAATAAAAAATAAGATATAGTTATCAATATCACATTTATTTTTCATATTGAGCAGTTGACATTGTACTGAGAAGTAATATTGTACCAAAAGTATATACCTATATATTATTATTATTATTATTATATGATTGATATATATGATTTTACACAAATTTGAATCATAGACGATATCTAATTTTGCATCTCCAAAACGACATTATATATTATCCACTTTGCAATATATGTCCCACCTATATAAAGGTAATACTGACCCCAAGCGCTCCTTAGAGGTACCTGGTTCGTCTCTGGTTTGTTTCTGGTGTGTCTCAGGGTTGTATCTGGTTTGTATCTGGGGGCAGGGATGTCCACAGTGCAAAGAGGGAATAGACGATGAATGGCACGACTGGCTCCGAATGTTCCAGAATGTTCCAGAATGAGCGGTCGGAAACTGTGAGGCGCATGAAGAGACGAGGAGTTACATGGATGAAGGGAACAAGACCTTATTGACAGGGCCTCTACCTCAGCGCAGTCCAGGAGCCCTGATTCATGTGGATGCTCTGGGCCAGTGGTACCAGGATGAATGTATGAATGAGAAAGTTTTCCAGCACCTTTAAACACCCCGGGGTTAGTTTTGATTTCCTGTGGTCATTCAAGTGTCAGAAAGGCAAATTTGTCCTGTTTTTCTTTCCAGCCACCGCCACACCAACCACTCCCACAGCTGTAGCGAACGTGCTAATGACGATAGATATTTTTTCCTTTTCTTCTGGCTCATTTGATTTGCATTCACTTAATTATATACAGTTTATAGTAGCTCACATGTGTTGCCAGTTGTGTGCAAAAAGATATTTAATTTTGGTTATTGCTAGGTTTTGGAGAGAGAAGTGAGGAAAGCCATTTGGAAAAGTCACATAATTCTCCCTTGCAGTTTTATTGTGCACTGTGTAACACTTCTGGTGGAAGGTCTGCCACCTGCATGTTTCCCTGGCGATGAGATGCTTTGCCTTGAATGTTCCATGGTATCCCTTTAAACTCCATTGAGACAAGCAGGTACAGGTCATATCTGTGAATAGGAAGAATGCATGTTTTCAGTATTTCAGTACGTAAATAAAACTAACTGAATACATTAAAGATGGACACATTTAACACGACACTGTGGGAAAACTCCAAACAAAGGAACAAATCACCATGGTGCACAGAAAAGCTACATTCAGTAACCTAATTGTGTTTTACTCTTTATTTTTTCAGGACGGATCATACCTGGCTGAGTTTCTCCTCCAGAAAGGCTACGAAGTGAGTTTTGAATGTTTTTGATTTTACCATCAAAAAAATGTTCATATTTAGCCACATGTTTTAACATTTATGGTTACAATTCCAATAAGTATGTAATAATGATACATGCTGTAGATTAATCATCACCTTTTATATTTTCGGAATAGGTTCCAGCCTCACTCTGAATTCATTATTGTCAGTTAAAAGGACTTAAGACATTAGATTAAATTGAAAAATTTGTGGAGCCAATTCATAGACTGTATGGACATATGTAATCTTGATTTATTTTACATATATTATTTTATATATATTAATTTGGGCCGCTATTATTTTGTATTATTTGGAGGAATTATTTTATGTGTGTGTTGGTTATTTTAGCACGAAAGACTGCAGGAACAAATCTAACTGTAACCCGCTATACCCACGGCCTCATTAGACAATTCAAAACAAGATACGAGGGTTACACATATATAACCTGCAAGCTGATGCGTTCCTAATAGAAGGTAAACATGGGTGCGCTTCTGGCTCCATTGACTATTGACTAAATATTAACTTTAACCTCCTCTACCTGATCCTTTTATTTAATTATTTTCTCCCTATACCAAGACATGAACAATCAACAATCAGGCTCCTTTTTTAATATATATTTTTTTTATTATTTTACAAGTCTAAACTAGGAGTGTGGACGAAAAGGGGCGTTACCTTTAATAACCAAACTCCAGATTGTCTCTTGAGATTTTTATGGTACTCGGCTCTAACTCTAGGACCTGTAACCGCTGGCCTCGATGAGCCTCATTTGGCTGGAGCTGAACGCTATGGGCGATGTCACATTTAGTCCACTTCTTTATACAGTCTGTGAGCCAATCCTGAACAAATAATGATAAGGTTCAACATGTTGGGTCATAAGACACAGTATATTATAGCCCCAATTCAAAATCAAATATTCTATCTTTTGAATGGTGAAAAGTCCTCAACATTTTTAGGAAGTTTAGGAAGTTGAAGCTCATGCATATACTAAAGGCACTCAGCAGCTTGCATTAACTGTAATCCTTTGACCTCACCCATTCACAGAAACTAAATAAGCCCATAACTTGTCCACACCTTTTGTAAGTCTACATTATGGTCAGCAATTCCAGTTTCAAAGGACGGCCACAATGAATTCCTGTATTGACACACACCTTGTGCTGATAAAACCTCTGCGTTACCTAGAGCTTATTAACCTGTGAACTTTTACCCCAGGGTCAAACCATTAACAAGGAAATGGTTGTTGTTATACGGTAGTGTGAGTGAGGTCAGTGCTTTCACCTGCTGCTAGGTGTGCTGCGGCGAGCAGCTGCAACATCTGTCAACATTTAATGGACACAAACACTTTGCTTCACACCACTGAAACACGTTTAAGCTAATTGGCTTCAAATTGTAGCAGTTTTTTCAGTGTGTTTTTTTGACAGTATGATTTCATTTACTGCCAGATGTAGGAAAAAAAAAACTTTGTGTAACTTTACTGGTGCGGCGTCCACCTGTTTGTTTCTATGGTTATTGGTTTGCTAAAAATGTTCCACAGTAAAACAGTAAACTTCTTTATCTCGAAGGAAGCACTTGACATTAGGTCATGCTTTTCTTTGCGAGTCATTAGCCATAAAAACATGTAATTGAATAACTACAAGAATGACATTTAATTTTTTAGGCAAAGCAGTAAGATTTAACACAGTTACACAGTGCACCTTTAAAGGGCCCTTATTACGGCGTTTTCTAATCTCTGTTAAAATGTTTCCTCATCAAAAACATAAACCGAGTTGTGTTTTGTTTCATTCACATACCTTGTGATGTCATGTTTTAATACAGGAAGTGCCCCACTGTGTTTTTTAAGATTCATCCACCTTCACTAATTCATTTGGATCATTTCAGCCCTGGACTGAAGTAAAAAAGTAAAAAAGTTGGACTAAAAATAAAGGAGAATAGTAGTAGTAATAGTAGTAGAGTAGAATAACGTGTATGAATGAAACAGAGTTTTTGATGAGATAACATTATAACATTGCTTAGACCTCACCAAAGTCTATTGTGCATAATATAGGACCTTTAAGCTAAACATGCTATGAAAGAAAGTAACACATGGATTGTTTAAGGTGCTAGGGTGACATGAAAGAAGAGTATACAGTCAGGAAGTACACAGTGAATACAGGAAGTGAGGTTGAGGCCCAGTGTCCACCCACTTTAGGACTCCCCTCGGATCAGGTTGTGTTATCTTATCTGAGCAGTGTTTCCTCATGTATCCCCGAACACAGCAGCGTACTGTGTGTAATGGTGTGTGATGCTCTATCAAAACAGCATAGTCATTGTACTGATGAGTATTACCCATTTCATTTACTCAAATACAGTACAGGAACTTTTTAAATTCACTTGCACTTCAGTTTCAGTAGTACTCAGACACTGTATTCCCACTTGAGTAATACATTTTACAGTGTAACAGTACTCTGACTTTAATAAAGTTTTGGTTACTCTGTGAGGAAGCCGAAGTGACAAAAGCTTTACGATGACAATATTAGATAATTTGAACATTGATTTTGTTTCTTTCATGGTAATTATCAAACTTTTTGCTTGTTTTCTCCATCCAGTTACATTAGCTTACAATTATAAATCAAATGTTACATCTATTTCAATTCACCTTGCTTGAGTAATTAAGTAACTTCCTATTAGAGTAACAGTATTTCGAAGTAACACTTAATTGAAACTGCTCTTTACCTGTGTCTGCATATTAACCATGGCTCAAAAATCTGTGGACTGTAGTAATAAATAAGCCATTAAAATATTAGTTTAGGACAAGGAATGCTTTTTCCGGTTACAATAAAACCATAACCACAGTGTCTGCTTGTTTTCTTATAGGTCCATGGCATCATCCGCCGTTCCAGCTCCTTTAACACTGGCCGCATTGAACATCTCTACCAGAACCCCCAAACTCACACAGAAGGCAGTGAGTATTCCAGGCTAAGGCGCTGTTTCACGGGCTATTAAAAGTGTGTGCTATTTTTAAACAAGAGAATAACTATCCTATTTCTGTAGACATGAAGCTGCACTATGGTGACCTAACAGACAGCACGTGCCTGGTGAAGATCATGAACCAGGTGAAGCCGTCAGAAGTCTACAACCTGGGAGCACAGAGCCACGTCAAGGTACGGTGGTGTGGCAGACGTTTGCTCTGAAATATCTGCGCTTCTGATTTGACAGGAATTATAAAAGTGACTGCTTTTCTTGCCAGTGTTTCTCACATATGCTGTTGTGACTAGAGCTGTGTTGAAAAAATCGATTTTCCGATTCTGAATCGATTCGCATATTAAATTCTCAATATCGATTCGCGCATCCAAAAATCGATTACTAAATATATATAAATACAATTATTTTTTAGTAGCCTATTCCCCCGGTAAACTTTTATCCAAGTCGTGTTCATGGTATTCACGACTCTGCTGCTCTCGCCATCGTGACAGACAACGGCGCTAATATGGTGTGTGCGGATCATGGGTCTAACTCACGTCGGCTGCTTTGTGCATAGAATCAACCTCGCTTCACAAGCCGGTCTCAAACTCCCGAATATTGCACGTCTGCTTGGGAGAGTGAGGCACATAGCGAAGTGTTTCCATCGCAGTACTACAGCCACTCTCACAGCCATCAGTAACTACCAATACTTGCATCATTTGCTGTTAAATGTCAATCTAATGCTAGTTTTAACATGTTGTATGTAAAACAGGTTAAGGTTAAAAAAATGTTTTTAAGAACACTAACCAGAATCGAGATTGGATCGGATCGAATCGAATGGAATTGGGATAATCGATCCTTAATCTTAAGAATTGGAATCGAATCAATTCTTGAGATTTGAATCGATACCCAGCCCTAGTTGTTACACTTAAGATGATAATGACACACGCGCAAAAATGACGGGAAAGGGAGCCACCGTTTCCTGTTAATAAGAAACACTGATTCAGAAACACAACATCAAAACACATTTTACCATAACTGGAAGTTGCTGAACCTATTTCAAATTCTGTCTAACACTTTCATGAGGTAAGTGTTGTTTTTACTGATAAAATTCAACAGTTTCTCTTTCACTGCTCCTACGCTATGGTGAGTTTTTACTAGTCAATGTTTAAAAAGGGCTTTTGACTTCTGGGAAGCGAGCTGTGAGTGAGTGTGGAGGATGCTGGAGCTGATGAAACAGGAAGTCTTGTTTTTGGATGGGACAGTCTGAGCCACAATGTCCCTTTTGTCTTGGAGCTTAGCAGTGATCCCTTGAGATCCCTCGGCGCCGCCCTCCCTCCTCCTGGACTTTACTGAGAATCTAACACACAGTCTCCAGGCTCTGATCCTCCACACTGCAGCCAGACGGGATAGAATAAGAACATTTGTGTAACATCTGAACCTCAACTTGTAGATAGTATATCCTTAATCTAATGTATTTTATTCAAGCAATTTTCTACCCACAATATTGAACAATGTAGTTATTTTGTAGATTAATTAGTAGATGCATAAGAATTTAAATGGATCGTAGTGAAATGGTGAATGTGATGGTTAGTTAAACATTTGGAAGTGAGTTTAATTTGTCTTTTAACCCATAAATACACTGTTTCCTTGTTGTTTTTGCAGTGCACTTGTAGTCTTGTGTATACAGTTTGCTATTTGCCTTTCATTACTCCAGATGTTATCACGTAATAACATCTTTGTGCTAAAATCTCAGCTTTTTGGGGTGGCCAGACTTTGCAAAGTGAATTCGAGCATTTATTGGCTCTATTGACCTGAAAAATGTTATGAAAGACACTGTGGCTATGGCAGACGTTACTGACCAATGTCTTGCCCTGGTTTATTTATAATGTCGTTTCCTCATCACCAACAGACCTGGAGTTGTGTTTTGTTTGTAAAATAACCACTTCATGACATCACAAGGTGGGACAGAGCATTTTGAGCTTTGGAGAAGTGGACAGACTAATAATAAAACACAACTCTAAGTAGGTTTTTGAGGAGGTATCAACATTATAACACCACTAAAAGCTCAAAAGAGTCAATTTTGAGTAACATGGGACCTTTAATATCTCTGTAATTACTATTATAGAACAAAAACTGATTATTTTCCTCATTATATAAATACAATTATGGCAGTGATGTTAGTTCATACAAGTAGTTTAGGTCATTAGTAGTAGGTTTGTGGACCCAAATTCTTACAAAATGCTTCAAAAGTTCTGGATTTTTCAGTTTCAGACGCACAAAATTATGCGTCTGGCTCTGATGGTTATTTTGTGAATGGGACTTTGATTTGATTGCTATTTATTCATCTCGCATTCCTTTTGCAAGAGCCACGATTTATAAAACAGGCCTTTGCCTTGTCTAGTAGCAGCTGGTTTTTAGCAGACTGACAGAAGATAGTGAAGAAATCTGTAAAAAGTGGGAAACATGATGATTCCTCTGTCCACATCCTCTTGTGGTCGGAGGCCGTGACTCTGCTCCGCGCTCCCACATACTGTAGTCCGACTTCACGGGCCACACACACACACACACACACACGCCCTTGTTAGAAAACCCCTGTACCTGTGCACAGCTTTCCTCTGTTTATTTCGCTGGACACAGTAAAACCTGAGTTGGGGTCAGACCTCACCACATGTAGCCCGCTCAGAACAGCTGATGCCACTGGATTACTGGCAGCAGTGGTGTGGGGTCATTTCCAGTCTGTGTTACCGCGAAGGGAAAGATCACTCACTGCAGCTACTCAGCATCTCCACTGTCCGTTCGCCGCTAGTAAAGCCGGTCGACCTCAACGTCAGCATCTTTTACAATGCAAACCCGTCTCACCATTAGCGTCACAATTTTAAACTACCATAAATAGGCTTCATGATACTTTGCAGCTGATGTCAACAACATTCTCTAGTGGTGTGACGCTAACTGGAGGCTCTGCTCCATCTGAAGCTCTTTTCAAATTTAATCTGAGCTTTATTTACGCACAATCTGACCAGGAAGAACTGACTTGTTGACTCTGTTGAAGTAGTTTGTATAGTGTGACAACATGAATTATGAGCTGGGAACTTTTTAACCTTGCAGTTTGATTGCACAGTTAGAGCTGGGGCTGAATGAAATGATCGAACATTTGGCACAGTGTACTCCTGGCGTCTCTCTCAGCTTTTTTTAAATTGAAAGTCATACACAACCATTAACGCCCGTATTGGCTCCTGAAAATGTGTCATATAAACCCATTTTTCCTGTTTATGTGTTATTTTTATATATCACTACTTGTTATTTGTTGATTAGTATTTGATTTTCAGTACTTGTGAACACCACTTACCGCCCTGTGTTTAGGGAAATTTTCATCTTTTTGCTCTCCAAATACATGCAGATAGTAGTGAATTTCTATAATGAAAAAAAAAAATTGTTCTAATCTAGTTCCAACACTCACATTATGAATTAGCTGTTTGTGAATACATTTTATGGGAAAAGTGTGAAAAATCCCTCAGTTGTCCAGGTAGAATCCATGGCAAAAGGAAAAGAGTTCTGAAGAAGTTCAGAACTGAAGAAGCAGCTTGGATGAGCTGCGAATTCAACCAAATAACTTTTGTCCAGTTGACAAATTTATTTTCCTTTTGCCATTTTATGGGAAAAATAAATGTCTTACCCAGTTAGTCTAGTGCGGTCTAGTGGTCATGGTCAGGGGCAACTACCATCAGAGGAACAGTGACTACAGCGGTATCTTATAGATGATAATATTGAAACTAAATTATGCCTTTGATACAATAATCTATAACGAGTTATTAAAAAAAACACTCTACAGCTCATATTTTATTGTAATATAGAAAAATACTAAAAAGTTCCCCACTAGTACAAAGAAAAAATACCTTCGATAAATATAGATGCCCAAAAATGTTTGATCCATCTCACATATATTTGATCGATATAAGTAAATCGTTGTAGTAATTATCAGGAGAGGCCCAATTACCAAGTATGGAATCAATTATTGAGATTTGAGCATTTAGAGAAGCACTATATAAGAAAGCATTTTATATTTAACATTTTTCATGTATATATATTGACTTTATGCTCCATTTGATTTGAGTCATCCAGCCTCAGTGTCCATGATCTGGTCCAGCCCCAAACCTCACAGTTTAGTCTGGGTCTGGACTTGGTCACTAATTGTGTGGTCTCACTATAACGTTATTCTTGCATCAATACATTTGCGTCTTATGAGGAATCTCTTTTCAGGAAGTCTTATTTCATTTTGAGATGAAGTGCGTGTCCGTGTGGGTGCTCATTTCCGCTGGAGCCAACAATGAGAATGTTCTATTAAAACCGGGGGTGTTTTGAACTTTGGGAATAGTGAAAGGACAGAATGAGGTGTTTTAAGCTGACTGTTATAACTGTGGAGAAAATAACTACTATTTGCCTTGCCTTTTATATCCCCGACAAGTCCAGAACACAGCAGGTTTTGTTGGCTTGCTTGGCATAAATAGAAGTAATGTGTGTGTTGTTACAAGCCTCATTCATTTCATAATATACAAGCTTTTTTTTTGGCTTTTTTTACAGTTCACCAGCGACATGAATATTCAAATAGACATTCAGACCATTCATTACCTGCTTCTCTTATAGAATGAGATGAGACTTTACTTAATTAATCCCAAAGGACACAATTCCCCATTTTAAATATGATGTTCTAATACATACATACGATACAATACTGGATTTTCACACCAAGTACTGCGAAAGTTTGTATTATTGCTTGTCTAATCTAGGTCTAAAAATGGACCACATCATTTCTAAACCAGAAATTATCCAAAGGAGGGCAATAAAAAGTGTATAAAATGGACTAAATTAGGCAAACTTACCATGTGAACACTGAGAAAACACAAGGGCCTTTTGTAATTCTGTTCAATTCTGTCTTTACCGTCATGTATTTATTCTACTTACTTGGCGTGTCATAAGTACTTAAAATCAGATACTAATCGATATCAAAACTAGATACTCATTTGAGCAAGTGTCGGTACTAAAAAAGCCACATTTGCTGACAGAAATGAACCTTTCCTGAGCTTTACAATGATCTTGAGACTAGTATAAGCCCATGGACCACTGAGGGAACTATACAGAATATACAGAAAGTGTTTTTTTTACTATCAGTGTGGTATAGGAATCAGTATTTGTATGAGTTTACTTGATTGATTGATTGAGTTTACTTGATTGATTACTTGATTGTATCTAAATTGAGTTTGAATCTACTTCCTTCCAACCACTATCAGTGTGGTATAGGAATCAGTATTGACTATGAGTTTACTTTATTCCATTGTATCTAAATTGAATCTACTTCCTTCCAACTTGCAGTGTTTTGTTATGTGTTGAATGCAGAACTATAGTAAGTAGTCGTTTCATGCAGTAGATTTTCCCAGTTCCTCTTTCATTACGTTCACCTGTTTTTCCTGCTAGTGCACGTTATCAGTTCTGTCTGTGTTTCAGTAGCTCGGCCTTAAATCCCGGCTGTGTTTGCCCGGAGTGTTGATGTGTTTATAGAGCTTAAGGTTGCCTGTGGTTCATTCTTATACACATCTTCTAATCCTACCACTTACTACAGATTGTGGCTGGGGTTTCTCAACATCTGTAGTCTGTCAGTCATGTTTTTTGGAGTGCTTTGTGTGTTGTCTAGCGCACGGTGTAGCCAGTGTTTTCTTAAAGTTTAGAAGTCGTACTTTTATTATAGCAACGAAAATGGCTCATACCTGGACTACTGGGGGGATTACGCAGACATCATACTTTTATTGCCTAAAACAGACTTTTACAATTAGACAAAGATGCAACTGTTTATTGTAATATAAACCCATCTGCTTTAGACATAAACACGAAGTTCAGTTTATTTTTGAATGTCAAATTACAGATTGGATTTACAAGGCCATTTACAGCTCTTTGTCAGATTTGTAATTCATTTCATTTATATATCCTGTTTTGGGGAATTAATTTAAAGTGGCACTATGTATTTTTTCTGGCAGGGCATCTCGTCTCCATGGAGATGTTTTTGCTTCACCTGGAATGTTACAGAATATGGCCTTAAACTTGCTGATCTTGCATTGATTCCATTAAAAGTGTTAGAATATAAAGTAAGTTTGGTCACTTCTCCAAAGATCTGGGAGGTAACTTTGGCCCAGTGGAGCCACCTGCTTGATTCCATGGAAACAAACAGGGTTAATGACATACTGTGGAACATTTTAGGCAAAGCATTTTACATTTTACATTACCAGAAAAGCTGCATGTTGCAAAAAACAACTTCAATCTCCTTGTACTAAATAGATTACACTGTCCACCCAAAGCCAAACAAACCAAATAGAGGCGGCTTTATGTTTGTGTCTTCATACAAATTGTTTCATTATTTCAATTTTGAAATGTAAATCATCATTTCACCCCGAATCATCTTCTCTCTATTAACAATCCAATCCTGTGTAGTAACGTGTAATTGAAACAAACATTTTCAAAATAATCTACAATATTGTGTTACTTTATTCCATTTAACAACAGAATTACTTTGTTATTTTTAAGTTTGAATAAACATCATCTAGTGTGTAGTGTTAATAATCTTGTAAACTCAATGTAGGGATGAGTGGTCTTCTTAACAGTCCATTGGCCCGGTTTACTCACTCTCTGATTGGTGTTTACATTTTCCTCGTCCAATCACACTCTATGACTGCTGCGTGGCACGAGGCCTTATCCCGGTCCAGACTCCACATTCCCAGCTGAAGCACATGTTTTCCCTCATTCAGGAATCATTAGCTGCATATGTGCGGTCTGAATGTGTTTAAGGTGCCGTGTTTTCCATTGTTTGAAAATTGTTTCTAAATCTGTGCGGTTTTGGGGCGAATGGAGATGCAAGGAATAGATAGAAGAGTTGAACAGTTTTGGCAAAAAGTCTAATTTTTGTTCTATGTGTCGTTCACATTTTAAATATGGTTTAAGTGTTTAGATTTGATACAGGAATCGCATGCTTTTCAGAACAATGTGCGCGCTTTAAAGGTACTATATTATGCAAAGTTATGTTTTGTTTCATTCACACATCTTTGAGTAATCCTTTATTATTAGACTGTCTAAATCTCCAAAGCTCAAAGTTCTCTGTTCCCCCTTGTGATGTCATTTATAGTGGTCATTTTCAAGTTGGCAGTTCACTTTTACCTTTAGTTTTGTAGATTTTAGCAATCCAAGGCAGAAAGTATTCAGATTTTTCTAGTGAAGGTGTATGGAGTTTAAAAACACAGCACTTGATAGCACAAAGTGGAGTATTTTGGAGAGAAGAACTCACATTATAACAGCAACATTATAGCATAGATCAGAAAACAGTATTATATGGGCCCGTTAATCGACAAGTCTACAGAAAATCTTGTGACGTATCGTTGAGGACTAAATTAGATCATTTTGAGTGACACAGGCATTTATTTGTTCTTCAAGTTGAGGTTCAATTTAATTACTGAAAGTCGTATATATATATATTTTTTTATAAGAAGCCAATTCTTTGAAACTAAATTCTAGTGTTAGCTGTTTGTTATATTAAAGTGCCTATGCAAGGTTAGTTTTTTTTTACAAATTGCTTCTTGATTTGTGTAAAACTATCATTAATATTTACAAGCAGGTATTATCACACCAAATTAAGTCAAATTTGGGGAATCATCAAACTCTGTCCTATGCACTTTAAGTCAAATATTGTGTTTTTTGTTGTGAGTGGGTATTATGTTGCTTATATTACTGCAGTGTTTGTAGTAAAACCTTCTCTAGCAGTAATTGTTAGAGCATTGTACAGCGAGGGCACATGTCTTTGCACGTACTGAGTGAGTAGTAGTAGTTTAGCGTTGGTGGCCTTGTAGTGGGCTTTCAGATCTCTCCCGGAGCTGACTGATCCTGATTTTGAAAGGTTAGGCTTCATATAAGGCCGTGCGTCTGGCCTGGCTGTGCTGAGAGTGAACTTTAGCTTAAGAATAGGCCTCTGTGTGCCAAAAGAAATATGTCTGCACTTTCCCTTTTCGCTCGAACTGAGGGAATGTTTTGTGGTTGATCCTTGTGGGTCAGATTTGTTGCTCTGCTCATGAGTCAGTTCTTTTTCAGTTTTCCAGCAAAGTTGTAGCATATGATGTTTGGGAAAGACAAGAGGGAGTAGCGGGGGACTTTCTGAGGTTTAACTATAGGCGGCAGGTCAATAAATAGTAGCGTGAAGCTAAATGTGATTGCATCTAAATCTGTACGTTAAATCATGCCTCAAATAGCCCAAATCTTCTAAAGGCAAAGAGAAGCTAAAACTAACCCTAAGAGTGTAGTTCACATAGAGGGGCATAGATGGCAGCAGTGAGCCACAAGACAGAGATAGAGGCCCGGTGTGGGAAGTGTCACAGGTAAGACCACAAAGGGAATTTTCAGTGAGGAATACAAAATCATACATGACTAATTTGACTAAAGCAAAATTTAAACTGAGCAAAATGGCATTTCTCTAATTTAGTATTTATTTGGCTTGTACATAGGCTATACAAAATGCGTATATTTGACAGAGTTTATTAGCCATCTTTGCCACTTTATTATTTTTAATTCTGTTAACTTGTAATTTTTGCTCATGGTTGTTTAATTGTTATGTGTGAGCTGCTGTGCCCAAGTCATTTTCCTAGTGTATAAATACGGTTAGTTTAAGTCTCGACAAAAAGATTTGTGCTTCATAAACACGGCCAGATCTAATTACAGGGTTTATTAAACATGGTTTACTGTTTACACAAAGTTATTATTTCATTGATTGACTGGTATTGTGCTCTATAATACCACAAAAGCCAATAGGATCAATTTAATGATAACCCCTGATGAAAAGAGTGTCTAGTCCGAACATGTTTTGGCCTTTAAAATAAACACCTTATACCGTTATATTGTTATACTGTTATACTAGACTGTACTGTTATTATATTTATTTTTTTTCTAAATTATAAATTTAATCTTTGTTGTAAAGAGCAGAATCAGTATTTTAACAATACAGATTGTGAAATGTGAAATGAAACGTGGTGCAAATAGGTCTGGTATTGCTTATAAATGAGCAAACTCTAAATCTTAAAAAAAAATATATCATTAATCATTTTTAATTTTGCACTCTAATCTATTAAAAATAATTGAGCAATGAGTAATAGTAAGTAAGGCCTCATGTGTGTGGGCTGATACAGTATTTATAATTTCAGACATTTATGAGCAAATTACTGTGTTAATATTTGATTTTATTTTTTAAAATTGTCCTCCTTGCAACTCCATGACAACTTAATGTTCTGGTTAGGGATGTCAGGATTTTTGGGTTAATTAATTGATAATTCTGATGATTCAAGTCACCACATAGTTGTAATAACAAAAAAAGTGAATTATTATCACCATATAAGTTACTTCAATCAAATCTGTACTATAAAAACGTAATGTCACATTAACTTTACTATTCAGAAAGTGTAATTAAATAAAGCTTGTCACTCACTAATGGAGCTCAACAGTGACCTCCTGCTCCTGTTTGGAAGTAAATATTCCATTCATTTTCCCCAAAAACGCTTTAACAAATTAAAATATTCACCGTACTATATCAGAAAAAACATATTTCACTGTTGTTTGGACGTGGCATAAATAATTGTTTCTCTTATAATAATTGTAACTCTCTGGTCCTTTTTAAAGTGTGCACTGTGTAAATTTATGGTTGGGGATCTGGAACCTGGTTTTTTCTATGGATATGTCATTGCTTTGCCTGGACTGTTCCACAGTATGGCATTAAAACAGTTCTACTTTTTCGTAGCTGGATTGCCTCTCCACAGATCTGACTTTTAACTTGGTGTGTTTCCATGGAGATAGAAAGGTTTAATACCATACTGTGAAATATTCCTGACAAAGTTATAACAGCATTTGAAGGAAAAGTTACACAATCCACCTTTAAGTATGAAGCTTATCCTTGATTTAACCTTTTTTTTTCATTTTATTTTTTATATTTCATGGAATTGTCTGATATTATAGGAAAGATGGACTATTTTTATCGCCGGCAGTATCTAGAGCGTCATCATTCCCTCTTCCTATCTCTAAACTATTTCTTCTTTGTCTCTTTGCACATACCTCTCCTTCTATTTTTACCTGCGCGATGACAGATGAACGGATGCCCGAAGGTTTTTGTTGGTTTGTGTCTTGCTTAAAAACACACGGGAGCTTAATTCGTTTAGTAGAGTTAGCACGAGGTGAGGGCTGAGGTGAGAAGTGCGTAACTATGCATTACCCTAAATATTTATAAGACTCATTAATCTTCCTCGCTGTTGCTATGTCCTGCAGGAAGACATTTAGCCGTAATAATCACCCACATGCAAATATAACATAATCTAATGATTTATTTGAAGTTTGGTTGATAAAGTAAACATAGTTGTGGCAGATCATTGAGCGGCATTTAAATTCATTGTCTTGCATCACTGAGCTGTAACTGATAGCATAGCACCATCTTTGCGTCAACAGTTTGGTTTAAAAGTTGGATTTTAGTCTGAAACTCAAAACATCACTTAAATGCACTACTTATGATGAGTTGTTATGTTGGTACTTCTCCAAAATGACACATCGTAGGTGTGTTAAGGTGTGCCATAATCTATCACCATGTTCTTAGTATCATTGTCTTAGCTGCATTTAGAACAGTGCGGGTAAAGGGACGCCAGTAAATGTCATGTAAAATGCACGATCTGTTTGACTTGGCTCAAAATATATGTCAATACAAACTCCATAAAACATAACAACACATCTCTTACAGTTTTTTATTGGAAAAAGGTGCTGTAGGTTAGATTGTAGTAACTTTAAATTACATATTTTGGGGAAAATTATCAATATTGGCCCAAAAATATCAGCAGATCTTACTGGTCGCCAGTTGCTCGGTACTAAACAATCAATATCAGCATCAGCCAGGAAAAAAAAAACATAATCGTCTAGTAGTATTTGAAGTAGTATGGGCAGGATACTGGTAGATACTATTGAAGCTTATGAATGAGAGCATACAGCTACAGAAATCGCAAAGCCATTGGAAGTAATTGTGCAGTGAGCATGTATTTTTTATTTAGATTTGCATCTTTCCCTTCACCAGTGTTTCACATAAACGAGTTGAAAGTTCTACGTACTATCCTGTGCTTATAACTATGTAGGTTTGGGTGGTATGTATTGCACAAACTGTAAAAAGTACACACAAATCACTTTTTTCCCACTCATTTTTACAATAATATTACAGTGTCAATATATCTCACCTTTTTAACAATACTAGTACTTACTATACCAGTTGTTTTCCCCATCCAAACACCTCTAATACACTTAAACTAGTTTACACAAAGAGAACGTTGAGTTGACACAGAGATTTGCCGACATGAGTGCTTTTCTCTGGTCTTCCTTCACTCTCATGTTTACACAGACTTCAAATAGTGTGTACAAAGGGATTTCAGTTGCTTGCTAATGCTGTAGAGACATACCAATGATCTGAACTGCTTAAGAGAGCCTCAGTGCATTTTTGGACAGTGGCAGTTGTTTTACGCCATAGATTTGATGTTGAAAAGTTGTTATGTTGAGAATTACTGATAATATCTTCTGTCTTCTGTCATCAAAGCAGCTCCCTAATCTGTGTATCTACAAACAACCACAGTCAAGAAATGCTACTGCTCTGCCAAGGCTCCAGATGTGCGACTGGCCCATTCTTCACAGTTACCATCAGTGGCTCATCTGTTATCACAAGTGCAGATGCCCAGATTTTTGGGTATTTTTGGGCATTTCAGTCTTTATTGGAGTCCTGTTTAGTTTTTATATATAGACTATGGTCCTGTTTTAGTGTTTTAGCCCTAGTCTGTGTGCAGGTTTAGTTCTTTCTTTAGTCCCTCCTGTGAGCTAAATGTGAACTAATGCATGAAGTGCATTAGTGGTGGTTTTGTAATGAGGTGGTTTTGTACAGCTTCAAAACTGCATTATCACTTAGGTGTCGGCATAGTTCTGGCTTCAGTGTTTCCCCCTTTAGTTCAGTAATGCGCTGTTTATGGTACATTTTCAAATTTATATATGGCCAATATACTATATAGTTATAGTTACTTACAATTTAGTCTTGATGGAAGGAATAGGATTGACACACATATGTTAAAACATTTTTTTCTCATCAAAAACATATCTGGAGTAAAATGTCAGACAGGATATACATTTTTGTCATCGCTCAAATTACTTGTACAAAAGAAGGTAAAGTATTGGGACTATTAAATGTCCTAAAGTTGGCTCATGTGAGGTTTAAACCAGGTTAGAACGTTGTTACCTCATCAAAAACATACCCGGAGATTTGCTTTGTTTGAGTAACTCTTTATTATTAGTATATCTCAGCTACCTTTACATTTAGCACAGTAGAGATTTGCAGTTCCAGGTCTGGAATCATCCAGATGATTTTAGTGGAAGTGTATGGCGTTTAAAAACACACTGGAGCACTTCCCGTATAACCATCATAAGGTGGAACAGAGTGTTTTCAGTCTGAGAGAAGAACTCATAAATGATACAAAACACAACCCCAGGGAGGCTTTTGATAAAACATTATGACATATATCAGAAAATAAAGCAATGGACTCTTTTAATATTATCGACTCAAACAGTTTCATTATACACTTTCATTATCCCTCTTTTATCATTTATCAGCACTTGAACACTACACATTTACAGTAGTGTTTCATCCTTGCTTTAATCTCTAATTACGACCAGGGTGTTGTAACTGTTATTTCAAAGTGCCTCAGTTTTGACAGCCTGTTATTATTCCTGAAGGCGCCGTAACGTCTTTATTTTACTCTAGAGATAGAGCGGGTGTCTTCTTCCATTCTCACGTATCCATTTGGCAATATTGGGTAATCCTTGGATTTACATAATGAGCAATGACCTCATCTTATTTGGATCACTGTAGAATGATCAGAAGAACGTGAAGAATGTGGGAAGCAGTGAAGTCACTTACATTATAACTGTGTACTGTGCTTCCTTAATTGTTTTTATTGAAATTCTCATTGCTTAGTTTAGAATTTCATGTGTGTTTGCATAGATCAGCCTGGTGTTTTTCTTAAATGGTCAGGCCAGTCACCGCATCTCTGCCTGTTCAACAATCAAACTCTTATTTTGTTATCATTAGATACAAAGACGCAAATCAGGTATTCGGCTGTGAAACATTTAGTTTATTGTTATAAGAGGTGCATGTGTTTTTCTGATATTGTCATTATAGACCAATGAAAATAATTAAATGAGGATTTTGCTGAATACATTAGTGGCGTTGCCCGATCAGCCTGTCCCTTCTACATTACTTTCATATCCAGAAGGAACCGGATAGTCGAGGGTGAAAATCCTCCATCCAAACTTGAGACACAACCACAGCTGCTAATTTGTATCACGTGTCTCTCAAATCTCCTCTACAAAATTGTTGTAACATTCAAAACAAAATATATATATATATTCTTTACCTGAGATAAAGAATAGTTTGATGCGTTACTTGTTGATTCTCTACAAATCTGTGCAGTTTCTCCATTTTTACAGGTAAGCAGCCATGCTTGTTTTTGACAGTAACGGAGGATTCATCCCTCTGATTGGTTTCTACGTCAGTCAGTCACGCCCTCTGATATCAGTGAGACAGGATTCTGCTCCAGATCCACTTGTCTTTGTAAAGTTTTGTGAAAAAGTGTGGTTCTGTCTAGTCAGGTAAATACTGGTGGCTGCTGACTGTGTTTCATAATGTCTCATAATGACAGTGAAATCAATAACAAATCATAAATTCATAGATCTCAAATAATCTCTGTTTGTTTTTGCAGTTTGTTCCCTTAAATTGAATTAGAATTCAGTGTTCACTGACTTTTAAATTAATCAAAAGTCCAAATATATGTGCTATAAATAAAACAAATTGTAATGCTGCATAGTGTGTCTAAGCGTCTTTAAACTAATTTATGCAACTGACACAGTAAACCTAAAATTAGGATTATAAAAAAGATATATTATAAATGTAAAAATTGATCTATAATGAGTTATTGAAGTTAATAATTAAATTCTACTGCTCAAAATTGATATGAACAACACCTTTTCAGGAGTCTTAATATGAGTGTTCTTGGTCCTGTTTAGGAGTTTGTATTTCAGGGTGTTTGCCTGTTGTAATTCCATCTCACACAGTTCTTCATGGTCAGATTGTCTTAAAACAAAGCTCAGAGTCTAACTTGAGCAACAGAGCTTCAGACAGAGTGGTGCCTCTAGTTAGCTCCAACCCTAGGGCATGTTGATGACATCATGTAATTCACTAAAACGAGGGAGAGACATCTTCCAGTCTAAGGAGAATCTTGTAAAGTACAGCCTGTAAAATGTGTTAGTTCTGCCAAATGTGTGAATGACAAAAGTAAATCGTGACTATTTATCAAACTATCAGCGCCTGATCGCTTAAGACCACATTTCCCTTCGTCAGCTGTTCTGAGCTCTTCTTTTTCCATCTTTTGACCGGGGTAAATCGTGATTCCATTCACGCTCTGCCTGCACTAGCGTTGATATTTATTGTTGAAACACTGACGCCTCTAGAAGTCATTTGAAGGTCACACAATGGTTGCAAATTCCTCGTTAAAAGCAATAGCATGAAATCCCTTTGTTGGCACACACATGCAGATAACATTCAGAAAGCAAAGAATAAACTAATTTTTAATAGCTCCTTCTTTGTCACCTCGTGCATTAGATCACAACACTCCTCGCCTTCAGGCTTGTACACAATTACACTCAAGATTGTTTTTACTGCAACCTATTATCCTCATATACTGCGGTAGTGTGAGAAAAGCTGTATTGTTGTTTGATAAATTAGTCACCTTTTACACTGGTAAAAGATTGTTTTTTCTATGTACCATGAGTAACACTCTGGCATCTGCGCAACACGTTAGGCCAGTGGACAGGCTGAGGTGAGAGAACTTGAGCTGTCAGGAGAGCCAAGTTTCTCACTGTTGTTGTGTCAGTGTTGTGCCCCCTTCAGTTGAGCTTTGGATCCTCCTGTCCAACACTTTGTTTTCACTCTATTCGACCTGCTTTCCTCATCATTACCACATAAATCAGTCAACAGGCCTCCAGTTATTAAAGGCAAAGTACATCTGCCTGAAACTGTGCTGCTATGACAGTGCTTATTACTGTTAATGGAGGTGTACCTGATTTTTGCTGTCGTAAAATGCAAAAAACTGAGCTAGTTCATTTTAAATGTGCGGCCCAAAGTTATTTCTCTCTTACCTTATGCACTCAGAGGATCCTAATTGTTAACAGCAAACAGCAGAGTTTTTAAGCTTTTATAATTTAATGCATGACTTATTCTGACCTCAAGAGCTCCTTATAAAATATATCTGTACGTGGGCAAGACAAATTTTGTGCAAATGCATGAAAAAAAAGTGCAGTGCCTTTTAAAGGTGCACTGTGTAACTTTCAGGGGGGAAGATCTGCCACCTGCTTGTAACAGATCCATTGCATTTATTCAGTTAAAGTGTTTTTTACTGCTCAAAAATACCAAAAATAACAAAAATAACAAAAATAACAAAAATACATGCACTCTTACTGTGAGTGGGGTCAACTTCCATAGAAGTGGCCTGTAACTTAGCTTGGTGGCAACACATGCTTGTTTTTTATGGAAATGGTTATGTCTAATAATGTATTGTGCTACATTCCAGACAAAGCGATTGCATCTCCCTGGGCACAAATAGTGAGGGGACCCTCCACCAGAAAAGTTACACAGTGCACCTTTATGAATATGAATTTTCTTTTGATTTGTAGCTTTTGATTTGTAGCTGACTGTCTCTCTCCACTCTTTAACCCTATAATAAAATAAAGTATAGTATGGTAACAGAAATCCATAGTCAATGAAAATTTTTAAACCTTTTCTTTACAGTGAATGGAAACTGTGAAGGGCAGAGGTGTGGGCCCTGTTGAGGTATACAAAGTTCAACTAGTAACTTCTTTGCAGAAGTTGTGTAGCACTAGCAGACATGCCTTAACTGCAATAAATGATCCAAGATACACCCTGCAAACTTGTATTTGCTTTTCTCAAGCAAGTGTCCTGACATTTAGCCTTTCTGACAATGAAACTCTTATGAAATGAGTGAGGCGATAACTGCCACCTCAACATAATTAGTCTGAAGATTATCTCGACACTTTTTCCATCCAGGCCTCGGCGTGGGCATAGCAAAGAAAACACATGCTTGTTTTCTTTGCTTTTTAGCATAAGCTGATTTAGAAAGACACCAAACTATTACACTATTATATGGAGAGTTAGGAAAGCCCTGACAGGAGTGTGTGGGTGTTAGGTTTGTGTGTGCCTGTTATAGTCTCTGCTGTAGGTTGGAGCCATCATGAAGGACGTGTGAGGGTGGAGCTTTGCCGAACAACTGCACTCAAGGGTCTGTGGACATTCCCAATAGTTCCCATAAAAGATTCTTTAGTATTAACTTAATGATGTGGAAAATGTCATCTAAAAACCAGGCTTCACTGTTTCCCTATATGTGGACACGGTGAGCCTAATGGGTACATGATCTAATGCAGCGCAGTGAGAGATGGATGTAATTTTTAGGTTTGGATACAACAGTTAAGAATGCAAACTACAAGAGTATATCAATATAAGGCTGCTTAGAAGAACTTAAAGGGGCTATATTACACTACTTTCTGATCTATGTTGTAAAATTATTTCCTCAAAAACATACCTGGAGTTGTGTTTTGTTCCATTCACACAAACCCTGCATATTTAGGCTCAGTTCTTCTCTCAAACTGAAAACTCTCTTCTCTTCTCCGCTTCTCTCTGTTTTACGCTCCACACACTGTTAAAAACTACCACTGCACAACATCACAAGGTGGAACACAATTGAGCTTTGGAGATGTAGACAGAATAATAATAAGATGAGATAAAATAACATAAGATAAGATATGCCTTTATTAGTCCCACAGTGAGGAAATTCCAGTGTGGCAACGCACAGTTTAAGAACAGCAAGAAAATGGTAATATGCAATAAAACAAGATAATAGATCATTAAAAATAATTTAAAATAGACTCTATTATGTACAAAAGTAACAGCGGCATATATGAACAGAATAAATGTCAGTAGAGTGACTTCAGTATATTATAATGTTATTTACAGTAATATGACTATGTTTATGTACAGCAGCATTAGACATAAATATCAGTAGAGTGACTTAAGTGATTTATATTAGAGAGTTCTACATGGTCTTCAGTTTTGCACATAGATATGATTGAATGACACAGGTTCAGTGTTAACAGTGTTGGTTGTACAGTCTGACAGCAGCAGGAAGGAAAGACCTGTGAAACCTCTGCTTCACACAGTGAGGGTGAATCAGTCACTGAAGCTGCTCTCCAGAGCAGACAGAGCGTCCTGCAGGGGGTGGGACTCATGGCCCAGCATAGAGATGACCTTAGGCAGGACCCTCCTGTCCCCCACCTCCTGCACTGAGTCCAGAGGACAGCCCTGGATGGAGCTGGACTTCTTAATGACCTTGTCCAGCTTCTTCCTCTCCTTCTCTCTGTGCTGCTATTGCTCCAGCAGACCACAGCGTACAGGACAGCTCATGCCACCACAGAGCAACTACAAATGTAAAGGTCCTGTAATAAATGATTACTTAAACATGCGTGAATGAAATAAAACACAACTCCAGATTTGTTTTTGAGGATGTAACAGCATTATGACATGACATGAAGCGATGTTTGCATTATATACAACCTTTAAATTTGTAGTTGCTATTTTATAATCTTACCTTCTCTCTGACAAAGCTACTGTTAAGAGCTCAGTAATTATTCAGTGGAAATTTGAGTGAAAAACCTTGATGTTGCAAATCTAACAAATCTTAGACCATAGATACCTTACATTGTTTGAGTTTTGTACATCTTTTTAAACAATGATGAGTTTTGTACATCTTTACAAGCAATGATGAGTTATTTTGTTTGCTCCCATCTTTTCAGTACACTTACTATGTAGAGTGTGGTTGGAGTTGAATTCTCTCATCCATGTGTGGGAGTGTAGGCCACCACCAGCACAACTAAACGTTTACAATAACAGTATCCAAGTGATGTCTGCTGTAATGAATGTCAGACGCGCGGGCCAATGCGGTGAAACCAATGTAGCAGCGATGGTATTATAGTCAAATTAAAGTGTCAGGCCCCCGGGCTGAGGCTGTAAACTGAGCAACTGCAACCAAACTCCAGTGTGCAGTGTGCCAGAACCACGCACTCACTCACACAGGTGTCAGCGGGACTCTTTCTACCACAAACACGGTGTTTTCTGTTACAAATGGTTAAACTCCTCCCATAAGTCAGATTTTTTTCTAGTTTAAAGGTGCTATATTATATGAAATTGACTCTTGTGAGCTTTAAGCCATGTTCAAATGCTGTTACCCTCTCAAAAACATACCCAGAGGTGTGGTTTGTTTCATTCATTCATTAGAGTAACACTTATTATTAGCCTGTTTACATCTCTAAAGTTCAAAATCCTATATTCCACCTTGAAATATTCATAAGTGGTAGTTTTCAAGTAAACAGCTACCTTCTGTTCAGTAGAGATGAGCAGTTTCAGAGCTGAAATTATCCAGAAGATTCAGGTGTATTTAAAAATGTGGTGAATTTGAACCACTTCCTATATTACGATATGACATCACAAGGTGGAACAGCATGTTTTACATTTGAGAGGAGCATAGCCATGCGTAGGTTTTGTGTGAATGAAACAAAACATAACGCCAGGTATGTTTTTGATACAACATTATAACATAGATCAGAAAATTGAATAATGGCCCTTTAATACAAAATGGAGAAATAAACTGTATTAGTCAATAAGATTTAGGTGGTTTTGTGTGTTTGTGTGTGTTTTATTTGACTATAAAAACCAAGGACACATACAAATTTGAAAGCAGAATGAGATAAATAACTCATTGATTCTAGCTTGTATTTTTCCAATATATTTTGAAATATGCAAACATAATGTCACTCTTCTAAGTATCCATTGTGTGCATTTAGTTACTTTTACTTATGGTGTAAAATGATTACAAATGTAAAGGTCTGTTTTGGTCTGAAAATGAGACATATTTGTGATTATTGTGAGCTATTCCCAGGTAAAACTGTGGTATTGAGTGTCTTTTTGGGTTTGTGTGGCGCTGTGTCACTCTGGACTGTGTCTGAACTTGCTGCATCTTCAGCTCTGTCCTTCCAGAGCATACTAGAGGACGTTTCAGAGCCAGATGTTTTCGTGCTGCTCGGAGTGACATGTCTTCATTGAGAGTTTAGTGTGGACCCAGTCTGGCCTTTGGAGGAGGAGGCATTACCACAGTATCAGTCAGCACCTCTCTGCCCTCAGGAGAGATACACACATTTATAGCTTTTTTTTATCAAGTGTGTTTCGCTGTAATGTGGTTCTTTTCTCATTTATTGACTTTGACTTGTGGGTTAAGTAAGAAAATAGAGCCCATCAAAACCACATGCAAAGGCTCAAAGCTACTGTTCTTACTGGATCAGTCCCTGAACGTTACATGCAGCAGATGTAGTGATTTAAAGAGGTTTTTCTTAAGGCTTTACTGTAGTCTATAGTTATATAATGTATTGGATTATAATTTACAGTGTAGTGAGGTTATTGAGGGTAACCGTACAATAAATATATAGGAGTATAATGGATATTAAATAGAGAATTGAATACAAAGTACAAATACCTAAACAGAAATTTAGACATTTGTTTGCCCAGTACTTTGTTGTACCAGATCACTTTATCTTTTGTTACTAAATGGAGAGTGCATGTGAAACCAGGAGTTTTGAAGTCTGAGGGAAAAAATAGATTAGATTTGCAATTTATGTTTAAAAAGTAGTATTATTGTAATGCAGGGATATCAAACATGAATGAAACAAAACACATCTGCGGCTATATTTTTAATGAGGTAACACTTTAAAACATGACTTATATGACTTTATAGTATAACGCAATAGGAGCTTTAAGTAAAAAAAATACAAAAATGCAATGATCTGACTGACTAGACACTACCAGCGCTGACACTCTCCACATGCAGAGGCAAACAAAGCAGTGAAAACCATCATTTCTCTGCAGCCTCTCCACCCGCTCAGAGGACTCAGTGCCTACTTGGCAGAGCACCAGGAGTGTCATTGTGGTATGTTGTTGTTGCGTACAAGCTCAACCACACCGGGAGACTGTCACAGACACAATAGCAGCTCTCATTCTGCAGCCTGTGTCAGTTTATGCGCCCTAAGTGATTGAGAGGTGATCCATGACGGCTACGTGATGTGTACTGGGCAGGTCTGAATTCCTCCAGTCACAGCTGTAGCATATTTTTATGAGTGCTTTCCTCGACAAGTCTGTCATGAAATCCTGCATGCGCGCCCTTTTCTAAATAAAAACTTCTGTCCAACATGTCATAACAGATGTACAAAACAGGTTCAAAAAGGTGTTAAAAAAGTTTGCAATTTATTTTTAATGTGTCCTGTCCTTAAGTTGGTCATATTTTTCATTTTCTAAGTGGATTGTGTAACTTTTCTGGTGGCTGCTTTTCTCTATGGAGATGTTATTGCTTTGTCTGGAATGTCTCACTGTGATTTTAAACCTTTCTATCTTCATGGAGACCAAACCAGACCAAGTTACAGGTGAGATCTGTGGAGAGGCAACCCACAGATCACACAGTCAAATGCCTGGTTGTTTGTTTTTCTAGCTACATTTGAACTATAAAACCACCTGTAATTTAATAAGAGAAACAAACAGGTGACGGAAACACAGCCAAAAAGTTACACAGTGCACTTTTAACTGCACTATTTTGTTTGTACGTGTGGTTATGTTTAATGTCTCATGGCGCACTTTGAGCTTTTTGCACATGTTTTTTTTCCAATGTGGGTTTTTTTTTTTAAACTACAAATGGCAAATAAGTTACCTAACCTCACAAGCAGTTTTGGTTGAGAATGAGAATACCAGTTGGTTCTTATTACTGATGTTTTCTGAAAAATACAAATTATGCTTGTTGTAGTCAATATTGAATTTTACTGCTAAGCAATCCAGAGCTGTGTGATCTTCAGAACTGACGTGCAGACCTCCGTCCCTCTGGTTCATTTCCGTGTTGCAATGACAAAACCCCTTTGAAAACAAGCTGACACACAGCAGCCCTGTCTGTGCCTGGCCTCCCCTTTATCTGCCTCAGACAGGAAGCCTCCACCAGCCTCTGAATATGTGAATATGCAGATGAAGAGTATGGGATCAGTGTGGAGGAAGACATTACACATGCAGGCCTTTGAGTGGGTCTGTGGTGGTATCCGCTCTCATACTGTCCGTGGGTAAGACGAGCTGGGCGCAGGGGCTGTGGTGGGGCTGGGCGCGGCGGGCGGAGGTCTGCGGTGGAGGAGCAGACGCAGAGGTGAGGACAGAGGAGTCAGGGGGAGCAGAAACAAGCCCAACACCAGATCTACAGTCTGTGTGGACCAGCACTGCACTGTTTCAGAATGTTTTCATAATCATTACACTGTCACAAAACTAAGTGCTGACTACTCACATGCTGCGGTCCTTTGCTTATAGTCAAATATTTCTTAACATTTTCAGACAAATACATTTTATTAGTGGCAAAATAGATGTCATGACTGTAGTTTACTTTCTTGGTCAATTTCAATATCTTTACAACTATAAATAATGCAATTCTGTTGTCTTATACCAAATGTTTTATTTTTCAGCTATTTCTTTTATTAAGATAAGGTCATTTTTATGCACAACAGCAGAAAGGAGAAGTCATAAATACAGTTATCTAGCGGTTAGAGACTATTTAATCTGCCATCACACTTGTTTACACTGTTTACTTGAACTTATTACTTGATTAATGGATAGACATCAAAATGTCTTCAGTTGACAGCAGCGCTATATCAGTGCTTAAAATAAACATATTTTTTGAAGCTCAAGTTTGGTCAGATCAAATGGTCCTCTTATCTGCTCTGCCTCAGGCCTTAAATTTCCTCCCCGCTGTTATGTGTGTGCGAATGCTGTTGCGCAAACAGCTGGACGGACAGAGGTTTCTTGTGGTTTTGCCAGGTTGTCATTGGATCGTGGGATAGTTTTGTGTCAGAGACTGTCTGACTGGACCGCTGCTGATGCCTGATTTAAAGGCGCACATTGTAACTTTATGGGTAGAGTTTCTGTTGCCTTATTGCCTATGGAGATTTTATTTCATTGGAAAGTTCTGCACTCTGGCATTAATTCAGTTTACTATTTATACAGTTGCAGTGTTTGTCTTGCGAAAAAATATCTTGGAAATTATTTTTACTTAAGCAGAGTCACCTCTTCAAAGATCTGTTGGCCTTTTGCGTCACCTTCTTGTCTCTATGGAATTGGATAAGTTTAATGCCATAGTGAAGTCTCCAGCAGACCCTCCACCAGAAAAGTTACATAGAGCACCACCAGAACTATATACTGTTATTTAGGTGACCAGTGTTTTCATGTGAGGTCCTTTTAAGAGAATCTGTTTAAACTGCTCTTTCCTGGTGATATTCCTGTTACATGCTTCTTTGACATCCTCTTTCCTTCAGGTTGGGATCAGAAGTGGAACATAAAGGAAAGCTAGTGCCTCATATACACTTGTCCATTGATATCCAAAACGCCCTGCGGTGAACTTCCCTTTCCCCAAACCTCTTCCAAATCTTTGCTCCTTCAAAGGCAGAATACTCCAGAATGATCCGACCCGGCGTCCCAGCTGCTGCCTTCCTGCCTTTGGAGAGGGAGGCGGGTGGAACTGGAACACACATGAACCCCAGCGATTGTGTTCAGCTAACCTCTCAGTGTGTGCTTACTGTCTGTACATTCAAACTGAAGACATGTCCAGGCCAGAGGTTTCAGAGTGATGAAAATGAAAGAACTAGGAACAGTTCTAAAGCGATTAACAATGTAAAACTAAATATTATAGCTTTATAGGAAAAAGTTCTCACAATGTTGCATATAACGTGAAACTGAATGGGTAGAATGAATTATATTTTGATTATGAATTTGATTATTATGTTATTTTCCAATAAGCTGTTGTTTAGTTGCACAGTCTCCTTGATATCTGAATTGTTAAGACGACATTAGACATTTGACACAGTTACAGTACAATAGGGCCACAGACTCTACACTTGAGTCAGAAATGCAAATTGACTTGGTATTATTATTTAATTGCAAAGGCTGCAATTATTTTGAGAATAGAATGTCCTCTTCAAAGAACAAAATATCCAGTCCATAGAAAATACTTGCTGTACCTGTATTTAGACCTCTACAAACATGCAGATCTTTTTGTACAAGTACAAGTACAAGTACATCTGTATAACACATTCCTATAACTGATGAATGAAAATGAATGGACTGTTAATTTTAAACCTTTTTTCCATGTTACTGCTGCCAAACTTTGAATTTTCTTCTATTTTCCGTCTATCCATCTATGTATCTGTCTATCTACCAAATATATTCTGCCCTTCAGTTCCACCATGATGTGAAAATGAATCATAAAGGAAGCTCCACATCATGACTTGCTCAAAGTTGTAGTTCTAATTTTTCACCACTAAGGGGCGGCAACCTTAATTTTGGATTTTAATCAGCTTTCTAAAGTAATAAAGTAATCAGTACTGATAGACAAAGCTAAAATTGATTTGCAAATGTTTTTGACATCTTTAAAGAATTTTAGACCAGGAACCAAATATATGTTCTGTTATGCATGATTGATTTCATAATGGCTGAATACTTTATGTGGTCAAAACACATTGGAGAGAACTTGGCTGCAGCAAAAGGAAGTGATTAATGGTGTTGAATGAAAGCCACATAGTTCTTAGAATGAGTGTAATAGTTTGATAACCGATTCACATAACAGCTCAAAACTGAAGGCTTAGATCTTTGAGTGTTCATAATACAACACGCAAACCTGTTAATATTTTAATACAACGTTATTGCACAGCTTTGTAGCACATGGAGTCAAAATAAAACTCTGTGACCCCACTGTAGTCTAATGAGGGATATTTCCTTATTTACTGTTACTTAATGCTAGTCAGATCTCAAAGCTTTTCTGCCCCCGTCCCATAGAAACATAATTTTCATGATTAATAAGCTTAAGCTCCTCTGTAGATTCAGGGGTGATGTATTGGCCTTGTATTTATATGAAGCCTTATTTGTAATACGTCTATTCGTACAAAATCATACTGCAGGTATTACTAGGCCTGCTACTACTGCTTTACTACTTTACTATTGCTACTATTGCTACTACTACTTTCAGCTGATATGTTTTCCTTTAATTGAAAATTGACACATTTGTTGATTTTTGCAGTAAAATGAAAGATACTATTACAGCTAGAATCCCCCATAACTGTTATTTTAAGCTCCTTGTAAGCATATGCACATAAATCTACTTTCTTATGCAGTCCAGGGGGTCCTTGGTTGGAACAGGGCGGGCAGAGTGCTTGTGTAAGACATAACGCTGGATCACAATCTGGCCTCCATTTTGGTCACATGGCTCTGTGACAGCTACCAGAGCAGAGAGCGCTGCCTGCTGGCCCATGACTGCGGCATGCCCATGTATTTATGGGTGTTCTTGTGGTTTTAGCCCAAGAGAAGTAGCACCTGCACGGGCGGTGGTCCCTCTGCCTCTCTATTTAGGGCTGCAGTGTATATGTGCATGTGGTCTGTGGTGTTTGGACGCACAAGGACAGTATTCATCAATCCAGGGGTGGGGTGAGGAGTGAGGGTCCAACGCTAGATTTAAATGGGATTAAAAGGAGGGGGAGGAATGTGCCAATTTGTTAAAAGTCACCCTTGCCCCCGGCTCCTTTAATCAGAAGATAATACAGGGTGCTGATTGTAGCCAAAAGGACTTGCAGATGTAGTTAAGGTGGTATTGGGGGTGATGAAGGTGTAAAGAGGTTAAACTTGGTGGCAGTTGGAGGTCTCGTGTGTGGGGGTCTCCTCTCTCACATTTGCTCTGAGTGGTACTTTGAAGTCAGCTGATATAGAGTGCTAGGAAACACACCAGTGCAGAGACTGATATTATCAATGGGTAAAGAGGTTTGGGATAATCAGACAGATGTTCACTGATCAAGTGTTAATATGAGACTACAGTGGCACAGGGAAATATTATTATGTTTATATATACACTGTGTTTTATAATATATACCTTTTTTACTTAATGTGACTGACAAAAGGATTGATTGAAGGTGCTATATTAAACCAAATTGACTCTTGTGAGGCATCTTATATCAGTAGTTCTCCAAAAACATGCCTGCAGTTTCATTTTATTTCATTAACACATGTTTGAGTAACCCTTTATTATCAGTGTCTCTACTTCTGCAAAGCTCAAAATGCTCTGTTCCACCTTATGATGTCATGAAGTGGTAGTTTCAAGCGAACTGTTATTATTATGTTTATATATACACTGTATTTTATAATATATACCTTTTTTAACCTTTTTTACTTAATGTGACTGAAAAAAGGATTGATTCAAGGTGCTATATTAAACCAAACTGACTCTTGTGAGGCATTTTATATCAGTAGTTCTCCAAAAACATGCCTGCAGTTTCATTTTATTTCATTAACACGTTTGAGAAACCCTTTATTATCAGTGTTTCTACTTCTGCAAAGCTCAAAATCCTCTGTTCCACCTTATGATGTCATGAAGTGGTAGTTTCAAGTGAACTGTTATTATTATGTTTATATATACACTGTGTTTCATAATATATACATTTTTTACTTAATGTGACTGAAAAAAGGATTGATTCAAGGTGCTATATTAAACCAAACTGACTCTTGTGAAGCATCTTATATCAGTAGTTCTCCAAAAGCATGCCTGCAGTTTCATTTTATTTCATTACCACATGTTTGAGTAACCCTTTATTATCAGTGTCTCTACTTCTGCAAAGCTCAAAATGCTCTGTTCCACCTTATGATGTCATGAAGTGGTAGTTGTCAAGTGAACTGTCTTCCCCCTGTGCTATAGTAACATAATATTAATTAATAACTTAGCTGTCGTGAAGTTGCACAGACGTTGCACTGTGCTGTGTCCATGCGGAGGTGATATCCCTGTGCTCTCGTGGGGCCGACCGCAGGCCTCTGGTGAGTCCTCTCAGCGCAGTTACCATGTTTGTTTACATGTGTGTTTAGATTTGTGAAGGAGCTCTGATTGATTTGAGGTAAGTGTCTACAGGGGAGATTTGGCCATCAGGCACAAGCAAGAATAAAAGGGGGTTTATCTCATTTAGATATATTTTGTTTCCCCTGAAGCTTTGACATAGTGGCTAATAGATGGAGTACATTTTTTTTCTGTTTCCCAACCCAATTATTATTTTTTATGGAATACTTTTTAGTACTTAATCAATTTAATTTATTATTTGTACATCTTTTCTGATCGATGTAATCTTATAATAATTCCAACCACTCCTTTTTTTCCTTTTAAAATGAGAAATGAGAAAGAGTTTATCAAGTAATTTCCCTTGTGGATCAATTAAGTTAGTTTACCTGCTTCCATCACAAGTGCAGTGATAATACAGCTTTGCTCTGAGGCAGACAGGGACTTTCCAGAGTCTGCAGGATTTGACAGCCAGTCCACGGGCCTTATGTGCCTGCTTCAACACACACACACTCTCTCTCTCTCTTTTTTTTTTTTAAATCTCCAGTCTTTTCTCTTTGCCTCTGCCTCTTTCTCACTCTTTCACACACTCTCATGCACACACATTCTCTCTCTCTTTCCTCTCTCGCCTCACTTCTCTCTGGCCTCTCTTTCTCTCTCCCCCCTCTCACTCTTGTTCTGTTTTTCTCCCTCTCCCCCTCCTTCTTTTCTATCTCTCCACACTTGTGCCTATCCTCCCACGTCTATCTTTCCACCTGATCCTCTTGAGCTGTTTGACTTTTATTTGTGCATTGCCATAGCTGCAGCAGACTCGGTGCTAACCAAGCAGAGGCATCTATAATTAGACAAGCAACAAAACACTGAAATATTGAAACACTGAAACATTGAAATGGGAGCACAATGAATGTATACAGGGATTAGCCCTTAATACCTTGTACCTGCATGCACATATATTGTCTATTATTTCACTTAGACTTAGACAAACTTTATTGATCCGTAAGGGAGATTATTTGGACAGAGAAGCTTACGCATCACAATATGTTATAATAACAAAGTGCAACAATATAAGTGGTAATAATCCATTCATTCATAGCAAGAGACTAGTATCAAATAAGGCATAATTGTATAAATGTATATGTACAAGTTAAAAAAAAAAGGAAAATATAGCCCTGTATATCTCACTTTTCGAGCAGAGCTGTAGGTCTGTAGGTCTAATATTATAATATTCTACTGCAATCCAAGAAAAAATGCAATATTATTCTATTTCTGTATTAGTCTTTTTCCATATTGTGTGCCATTTTTGGCACCAGTATCTCCAGGTGTTGCTGCACAGGAGTGCACTGAAAATGTTTAACCTATTTCCATACAGATTCAACCTGCCAAAACACGATGAAAGGTGAATAAACATAGTTCATCCATGACATTATTCCTGGCTCTGATTGAAACATACAAAATCCCAAGCTAATCTTGACACAAAGCGTTTCAAGTACCACAATTATCATAATAATAAGCAAGCTGTCATTTAATGTATAAAGCCGTGTGAACAAGCCAAATAATAAGCATAGATTTTTGTGCAATGGGATCTTTGATATTGCAGATAAGGATCTTGTAATTGCTTGTAATTGGTAAGTCTGGCTTTATCTCCTCCAAACTTGCACTGATATAGGAATTGAGGGGCGTGTGTTGTTGATTTGAGAGAATGAGTAAGATGCCAGAGCACTGATGGCTTTTTTGGCTTAGTGGCTGTACATGTAGTCACTTGGTATTGCGGAGTGGCAGCACTGAACCATTGTACGCACACCTTTGTTTGGAGGGAATAGAACACGTTCTTTGTACATGACGCAGTGTCAACAGTGCGTGCTCATTTTTATTCCATTCGCTCAATGCAAATATTTCGCAGCCATTTTTAACAGTGCAGGTATAAGTTTGCCTTGTTGTTTTTCTAAAGAAGCGTGACTCAAAGTGACACAATTCTAACAGGATCTGACAAGAGGAGGCTCCCGCTGATGATGGAGATAGTGGTGTTTAGGTGATATGCGTGGGCCGCGTTACAGCAACTGTAGCTTAGCCACACCACAGAAACATACAACATGAGCCCCTGAGACTGAGGCGTTCTCCTCCTTTGGTTTTTGTTTGTTGTGAAATCCAACATGGAGCTATTTTTGACATAAAACACATGCATTCTACTACATAAAGCCTTTATCAAATCATAATGCATGTTTATTTACCTCTCATCTGAATCATATCTTGACACACTTTTGGGGGCCTGAAAACAAAACCTGATCCCAGAGTGGGAAAAATGGCAGACATGGCAGTGTTGCTTTTGGTTATACTCTGCTGTTAAAAGACTGATATTGTGTTGTTTTTGATCCTTTAAATTGAGGTTGAGAATTGTGGTTTAATTCACGCTGATGTCTTATTCAGTTTTCCTTTTCTCTTCCTTCTGCCTGTTATCCCATGTTTGATTAGTTTGTTTGTGGTTGTCAGGAATTGTTGTAAATAATAAAATACCATGTTCAGATAGAACCACGAAAGAACACTTACAGTAATCTCAGACTCATTACATCCTTCGCCAGAAATTTAATAACCAACACCAACAGATGTTTTCATTGTAGCCACTGAATGATCAAAGGCATCCACATAGTAAACACCTTTGGTATCTACATTTACACTAAAGGGAGTTATCACATGTGCCAATGTGCACATTAGAGTAGTAGTAGTAGTAGTAGTAGTAGTAGTAGTAGTAGTAGTAGTAGTAGTAGTAGTAGTAGTAGTAGTAGTAGTAGTAGTAGTAAAAGTATTTTAAGAGTTATTATTGTAGAGCAGTAGTTTTCTGTGATTGCTCTAAGTGCCCTTTCCTCCAGCACACACACAGCACAGTGCGTCAGGTATGCGCCAAGGTCATGGCTGAATAAAAGCAGCTTATATTTATACGTCTGTCACTGTGACCCCCCCTCACACACACATTGAGTTGCATTCCCCACTTTCAAGCATGCATTTCAATAGGCCTGAGAGCAGGAAAGAAGTGAAACCGCTGCACGTCGTCTCTACATTTAGAGCTTTTAAACGGCTCGTTTCTTTCACGTTGGAGTATTTGCTCTCCGACAGACCCCCAAAGCTCCAGTCTGGCTGGATTCCCAGAACAGAACAATATCTGCCAGGTCGGAGAGGGGCCCCGCCACCCCACACTGGAGTACGCAAACGCTTGGCCTTTAAACCGTCAGCGCCCAAGCCTTGCCTTACATAATGACAGAGAATGGAGGCATTAAGGCAATTTGTTTGATTTAAGTTGTCAAGGTGTCCTGGACCCTGCCCCTCTCAGCTGGTTTTGATACCCCAAGAGTGTGTCCCGGGCCTCAGTGGTGGAAGAAAAACAGCAGAAATGCCTCACACAGACAGTGTAGAGGGCTGGATAAAGAGGGAGGTAGTAGCGTATAATAAGGTTTATGAGGTCCAGAGAGAGCAGTGTTACTGTAGGAGGAGCCCCCTGCACACTCCACAGCTCATGAGCACTTGTTTCGTCTGCTGCAGTTTTAGGCCCAAAGGACCTAACAGACTCTGACACTGGCTCCAGCCAGCCTGACCTGAAAAGCATGCACTGGTTACACGTGTTCTGGTCTGACAGTAAGAGTTTCATTTAAAATGACCAAATGTAGTAGTCACTATGGTAAAAAAAAAAAAAATCAAATTTTTGATTTAACATTGAACCATAGTTAGTTAGCATTAATGATATTTTCATTCATTTGGTTTTTGAGTGCATTTCAACATTTCATATAGCCTCGCCTATATCTGTATTACATGTATAATTGTCACCTCCTTTTGTAAAAGGTGGAATGCAGAGTAAAAAAGACACGTCACAGACTGTTAGCTCGAGCTGAGCAGTGTGATTGACCCTGATCAAACCTGCTAAGTGCTGTGTGTGTGTGAGTGTGTGCTGTGTGGGGATAGAGGCCCAGTGTTCTCACTCCTTCTTTAAATAAGGGGGCTTTATCTGTCAGAAGCCTGTGCTGCAGTGGAGGCAGTAGGCACAATGTTTCCTCTGCTCAGTCCTGGCTCAGGTTTGGCTCAGATTTGGCTCAGGCTCTGCTCTCTCCAGTTGTGGTGGTCACTAAACAGCACATCTTTAACCGTCATGCCTGATTATGAGCCTTGGGCCAAACTGGGCTACACACAAACCCTCCATACACTTTTCATTTCAACCTAATCCACCCCAAGTGTCCCTTTAGACCCTCCCTCTTTGACCCCTTCTCTAAAGGAAACAGGCATTCTGGGAGTCTGAATGGTTTATTAAAGCTTTTACAATTCACATGTTACCCAATGATTTTTCTATCACAATCGCCACCCACTTTCAGTGTATTGGATTACCATTAGCATTACTATTATGTATTTTAGATTCTCCATATTATTTTTAGACTTTTTAACTGAAAAAAAAAACAAGTGCATGTATTAAAGGTGCATTGTGTAACTTGTTTTTTTTTGTTGTTTTTTTTTAGATATTCTTGTGCTGTAAAACCTGTAATTGAATAAATTGTAAGGTAGACCTGTTTTATGCCATACTGTGGAAAATTCCAGGTAAAGCAATGACATATTCATAAAAAAAGCATGCGACAGAACCCCAACAAAGTTACATAGTGCACCTTTAAAATACAGCAAATAATAACCGACTTTGATATACAAATACAAAATATACAGTATGAGCAGAACAACATTGCAGAACTATTATGATTTACTCTTATGTTTCTTAGGTATCCTTCGAGTTGGCTGAATACACGGCGAATGTGGATGGGGTCGGTACTCTGCGGCTTCTCGACGCCATCCAGACGTGTGGGCTGACCAACAGTGTGCGCTTCTACCAGGCCTCCACCAGTGAGCTGTACGGCAAAGTGCAGGAGATCCCCCAGAAGGAGACCACGCCCTTCTACCCCCGATCACCTTATGGTAACTGCACTATTGTGTACTGAAAACAATATTTGTGCTGAATCATTTTAGTATAATGCTGTGATCTGTATTAAAACATCACACCAGTTCGATACATCTCTTATTTATTTATATGTCCCCTGTTTTAACTCACAGTTCAAGGACAGCAAGGGAATAGAAAATTACACTGAAAAAGATGTTGCACATATTAAAAATACTACTAATGTTTGTTTAAAAAAAAGGTTGTGTTAATATTGTATTGAGCATAGAGCAGGAAACTGAAAGATTTTTAGTACAGAAAATTTTGACCAAACTTTTGTACAAAAAAAAAGAAAAAAACAAAAGAACTCACTTACTTATAATTGTGACTTTGTAATTTATGATCATTCTTAATCTGTGTTTTACTCTAGTTAATGATGGTAGTAAAAGTACCAAAAGTTTCATTCAGATACTGGTACAACCAAAAACATTAAAAGGTGCATAATCAAGAGTGAAGCCTTTTCCTTTTAAGAATCAGTTTTAAATTTTATGACAGCATGACTACACCGTTGTAACCCATAGCTTTCTATAATTTAAAACAGGCAGTTCTACCTTGTACTATTCACCATCAGATCATATGCTGACAGCCCAAACTACTTGATCGCTCCTCAGCGTTACTCTTTACCCTTTTGTTTGTGTCTGTGTGTAAGTGAATAGCAGGGCCGGTCTTTAGCTCTAAATACCTATTGAGCTCTCCGTGCACCCCAAGGCCAAACGTCTGACTGACTGCAGCGTTTAACAAAGACACCTTTATATCCAGCGCTCACTTTCAACACGCGGAGGCCGTACACGTGCACTGCTCCTCGGGTTTCATGTTCTCTGTTGTTTAAATGCTGACACTTTCCCCATCTGTCACCACTCAATCTGCTGCAGTATGGGAGGCACATACCATCACGAGGGAGGGCAGATTGTCTATTAATTAGTCTTAGGAAAAAGGGGAGTTTTGTTAGCGTCCTTCCTTCACCTCCAGTGTACGCCCTGACCTGTGGCTTAATCAACGGGTACCTCCCCGCGCCGGCTCTGGTATTCCACTCAACGCTGCAGAGGGGAGGGAGCATCATGGCGACAGGAAAAGACCTGAGATCTTTTTTTTGGTCTGAGCCTGGTTTTGGTCACTCAACAGAGTTTGTGGTTGACCTTTTCTGATTATAAAATATGAAGTGATAGTAAATGTTTTATTATTGGCAAGTTTTTGTTTTTTTTCTTTTTCTTTTTGCTGTGTTTCATTACTCCGTTTCCTACGACACACCAAAATACCAGAAGATTTGAACTATGTGAACAAATCACATAATAGAATGGTTAAAAAATTGATGAATTGCATTTTTGTGAGATTTCATAAACATTTGAAAGTCCCATATTACCCAATTTTCTCATTTGTTCTAATGGTGTTTCCTTATTAAAAACATACCTGGAGCTTTGTGTTGTTTCATTCACATGCAAACCCTGCATATTTAGGCTGAGTTCTTCTCTCAAACTGAAAACACTCTGTTCCTCCTTGTGATGTCATGTGGTAATACAGGAAGTGCTCCACTGTGTTTTGCTTTACTCCAACCATTTTCATAATTTCAGACTTGGAACTGCAGATCTCTACTGAATTAAAGGTAAAAGTGTAGCTGTTAAACTAACACTACATGACATCACAAGGTAGAACAGAGCTTTTTGAGCTTTGGAGACAGACTAACAATACATGATTACTCAACTCCAGGGATGTTTCTGAGGCTGTAACAACACTATAATATGGCTTAAAGCTCAAACGAGTCAGTTCTGTGTAATATAGAACATTTAAATAATACTTAGACCTGCTGGAAGTAATTAAAATACATGCATTAGATTTATATAGTGCCTTTCAAGACACCCAAAGCTCCTTAAAGCTCTGTTATTATTCGTTTTTGCACTACTTTATGATGGTATGTGTCTATTGTCCAAAGACTTGGGTATGTGTATGTAACGTGTGGCTGCTAAATTGTTTATCATCTATTGACCATGAAGTCCACAACAGACTAAAATAGTTTTTCTCCCTCCCTGTGTCCAGGTGCTGCTAAGCTCTATGCCTACTGGATTGTGGTGAACTTCCGAGAAGCCTACAACATGTTTGCTGTCAATGGTATCCTCTTTAACCATGAGAGCCCACGGAGAGGTCAGTGCATACACCACAAAATCCCAGCTGTTTTACATTATAAAAACATGGTCACTAAAACAACATTCATTTTTGGGTCATGTAAAGTTGTGTTGTCATGATACTAACATTTTGACTTTATTTCAGCTGAAGAAAAAGCTTGTGATGATGATAATATGCTTTTTTTTTTTTTTTCAACAATAGAGAGTAATTTTCAACACACAATATTAGTAGTTTCTATAATATTACAACATGGTCTTATATAGTTTCTACTATAGATTAAGTAAATAAAAGGTCCAATTTTATCCTGTTGATTGTTGTGATTTTTTTCCCCTCATTATTGATACTCCAAACCAGGGATATTGTTGAGATACCAGTTTTAGTATTAGTATCTGCACTGACTTTCAATACTTTTGTCAACCCTAGTACAAAAAGTATTGTATCACATATATTTTTGTTAGTAATTCTAACAATACATGGCCTGTATAATATCATATTCATCCAGGGCTGCAGTCTGACTTTCCATGTCTTCTCAGCATTCCCTCTCTCTCTGACACATTGTGAGTGGGTTGTGGGCACATTTTTAATAAGAGCTCTGAGCCCTGAGGGTCGCAGCCGCTGGTTTAACCCGATTTACACAGCACCGCGACCCCAAATGAATACCAGATGATACAGCCTCAGCACTGCACCCGGGTCAGCCGTTCAGGTGTTTATGATTTATCCCCTAATGAAGACCCCGGCCACGACCTCAGCCAAGGTCAGGGGTCACCCAGTAAAGCCTAATGGGTTACCACAGATAGATAAGTGTGGGAATTGTGCCAGTTTATACACAGAGCCTTGGCTAGTATATTGTGATGCTGGTAATCTATGTAATTAATCCACAGAAAGCTGCGCATTGTAGTGTTCTAGACAGTGATTCCCTTTGCTTAATTCACTTAATCCTTTATTCTCACCAACTGAAAGTAGCCAATAAGGCAATAGTTATTTCTGTTTTAGTTGAAGCTAGTCCCTTCTAACACTAGTTTGTTTAGTCTCCTGTTGCTATAGTGATGCTCAGAGTGTAGTGATATAGATCTGTGATTAACTGTTGCCGGAACTACCTTACTTGTTTGAATAATATAATATTGTGCAATATAAATAAACGTGTATTGAACAGAATAATATTGTTTTCACGAAAACTTAATTCTGAATAGCATTGTCAAAAAAACTTGCTGCTCAGTTGATTTTGATGCCACATTAATAATAAATAAGACAAATATTTTATACATTATAGTATAATTATAACACAAAATAGCTGGTTTAAATGCTTTACAACTCTCCAACCAGTTCTCATATAGATCCAAACTATTCTAAAAGTAATTTTAGCATTTTTTTCAGTATCAGTGTATTGATTAGTATCTTTTTTTTTTTAATTTTAGTTTTTTCCATTGCAGACTGGACGAATACTTGTAGTAAATTCAACTTGGCAGAAGTCATTTGAGGGTTCCATTTCTATACCGTTGCTTTTAAATGTAAAATATGTAGATTATAGGAACAGAAACAATTAAGCCGAAGCATTCCCCTTAAAGCTGACCTTCCCAGTTTCATGCAGAACGACCTTATATGGGCAAAGCGTAATAGCCATCTGAGGCGAGGCGAAAACTTTTGGGTCTTTGGTCAGCTCTTTCTAATCTTCTCTCTCGCTCTATTTCTATCTCTCCATCCAGGCCACACACAGCTTCTTTCCCGCTGTATTTCATTCTCTCTCTCCATCCCATCCCTCGCTCACAGTTTTCCACAGTCAGCATTTCTGCAGCAGGCCTTGAGTTTAGTTTCGCCACCACTCTCAGGATTATATGTTGTTGCCCATAATGTACAAACTTGTGTCCTGTTGCCAGATGTCCCAGGGCTGCCCAGCTCAACCCAGAGGCCAAGTTGCCAATTTACAGTTCTCTTGGGGCCATCTACTGCCTGGAGGTCTTGGCAAAAAAAAATAGTGCCACAATTTTCACAGGCCCTGATTTGGAGTAAGGATATGCAATTAATTACATTTTAGCTGAATCGAGATCCACTTGTTTGAAATGGTTAATGTGATGCTCGGGGCTTTTTAATTGAGAGGGCGAGAGCCAATCTGCTGACAGTAAAAGCAGGAGGTCTGAGCTTAGTTAAGAGTTAAGGGGCCCATGTTACCCTATTTTCTGATTTGTTATTATAATGTTGTTTCCTCATCAAAAACATACCTGGAGTCTTGTGTTGGTTCATTCTCACATGTTTAATACACACATTTGGCATATTTAGGCGATAGGAAGTGATCCACTGTGTTTTTAAACTTCATACACCCTCACTAGACTCATTTGGATAAACCATGGAATTGCCAATCTGTATTTAAAAACTAGCTGTTAACTTGCATCAAAAGGTGGAACAGAGCATTTTGAACTTTGAAGATATTGCCTTGATATTGATCATAACAAAAGGATTGCTCAAACATGTGTGAATGAAACAAAACTCAACTCTGGGTATGTTTTTGAGGAGGTAACAGCATCGTAACATGGCTTAACACTCACATGTCAATTTTACGTTATTTAGGACTTTAAGACTTAAGTGTCTGATTAAATATGTGTCTTGTTAAAAAATCATCATTGTCTAAATCTCAGTCCCAATTTCCTAAACTTTTGTCATCCTTGACAGATGATGATCAGTAGATTGTCAGTAAAACTACTGAATCACAGTATCACAAAGTTTCACAATTGGCAGTTTGTCACAGGGTTCGGAAGTGAGTACATTATCAGTCATTAGTTGTTGAAAACTATGTGCCAATGCCAGAGATTCCTTATATAGATGTCTGTGATGTCAGTTCTTTAGTTTCAGTGAAAGTTGACATCACTCCTCCTTCAGGTCAGTTCCCACACACAAATAACCTGTGATGTCATGGCCCTGGTCTGGCTGTGGCTGTGTGAGCCTTGTGTAGGCACAGATTCCAGTTTGCCATTTATGAGTGAGTTTTTCCTCAGAACAACAAACTTGACTCAGTTGGCAGTGGTGCACGGACATTCATACCACAAAATTCTTGATCTTTGCTTGTTACAGCTCGATGACCTGTTTAGCCAACTTAATGTTAAGTTACTTTATGTTACACCACATATAAATGAATGGTGAGGCCAATTCCCACACTTAAACGCACAAAAAGTCAATTTTTCAAACATTTATGTAATTTATCTGGTCTCCTCAGTAACGTGTGAAAGAGAAAGTTCACTCCTATAGAGATGCACACAAGTTTTGAAATCTTAAATATTTTTTAGCTCAGATGCCCATTTTAAACACTCATTAAGATCTAAAATAAAATTAGATTTACACATTCATCAGTGACTTTTAACAAGACTTTGACCTAAATTGACTTGGTAAATAAGTTGGTAACAGCCGACACCCTCTTAAATATTTGTCTTTTGGTAAGACGTGAGAAGTGGAAGTAAAAGACAAGTACAAATATTCTAAAGCCACCTTTAAGCAGCCTTTTCTATATGGTCAATTATATTGTAATTGTAAATGTTCTTTGCACGCAGAGCAGGGGACTTCTGGCACTTTGCTCTAGACTGACCGTCCATGTGTCGGATTTACTATTAAGCTCTCCTTCATATCACTATGAATAGCACTTCATTCTTTTTGGAATTTGGCCATGGCTTTTCTCCCTGTTTGTGTGTCCACCTGATGTTTCACACCAATAAACAGTTAAATTTGACTGTTCTTGTGAAAAAGAAAAATAACTCATCGGAAATCCAGCATGAAGCAAAGCAAACACTATTCCACATCTGCAGTCTGATTCACACTGCAGCTAGCTTCTTCAGGTTAGCCTAGCCGTTAGCCATAACAAACAGCCCTCACGCAGACTAAAGTCGGATTATCGTCAGAAGTGGCCCTGCTAAATGAACTCCATATTGGTATGACACATGAGACAGTGCAGATCTCCTCCAACTGAGAAAGCTGTCCAAATAACCAGCTCAGTGCTTGTTATCCCAAATATTAAAATAAAATATACAGCAAGCAAAAATCCAATTTTCACAACAGGAGGGAGAGCCCATTTTTAATTTATAGTTATTAGCTGTGTGGTGCCCTAGGCAGTGAATCAGTGCTGTAATAGTTTTTGTGTGAATTTGGACCTGCTACTACTGACCAACTTTGGGTTTAGGCTAATCCTCTGGTTTATTTGGGGAAGTCCCATCCATCTCTGCACTCTGAGAGTTCTGTGGTTCACGCTTGGCAGTATAGAATAATATACTGTTATGTTAGTAGAAAAGACCAGTTAGCATTGGGGAAGTTAGAATAGCACTGCCAAAGTCAATGCTGGCCCTTTAAATACACAGGAGAGCCGCAGCGCCTCTACATGTCTCGGACTCGCCTTTCTGCTTTGCTTGAGTTTGAGCCCAAAAGGTCAGATTGCATGATAGATTTGTAAGAGGATATGTTTTCCATTTATTGGCGAGATTATTTTCAAAGGAAATCTTCAGATGGGGTGTCTTGGTCACGGGGCGTCAAGGGGCTTTGCTGCTATCTCATAAGAAGGCCTGGCGTGGAGAGGGTATTTTTTGTCTTTGCTTTCATCAGGTTTTCATGAGAAAGAGCTGAGTGAGTGCCGCCTAAACATGCGCTGATGTTCGGCAGGCTAAAGTGAAATAGTTAACACCTCGTGCAGACTTGATGATGGAGAATCCTCATACCTCAACTTAAGTCTAGGAGAAAAAGACGCTCACAATGACCTTGACCTACCTTGACTACAGATGTAAGGTGGATAGGACTCTCTCCCTTCACTCAAACTGTTTTTGTTTCACTTGTTTTCCCATAGTAACCAAGTACGCTGTTGACTGATCTTTGAATTTGAGTAATTTTTCAAAGCTGCGTCTCATACTCTGACTTTCAGACAGACGGGAACTCAACTGCAATGTAGAGCTGTCAAAATTACACACAATTAGATCTTTGTCTTTTGACATTAATCTTGTATTATTAATTTTCTGGTTGAGGATGTGTCATCTGATTTTTTTTTTCCATGGAGATGTTATTGCTTTGCCTGAACAGTAGCATTAAACTCATCTTTCTTTTTTCTTTTCTTTTTTTTTCTTTTTTTTTAAATTTCAAGGTGTTGGGTTGTGGTGTCACATTTTTGTCTGCATGGAGATAGTTATGTTTAATGCAATACTGTCAAACCACAATATGTCCGTGGGGCAGAGGAGGTAACGGACCCTCTACCAGAAAAGTTAGTTATTTAAAGTGCTAAGGATGCAGAAGAAATATGTATCCACTTCCCTTCTTTAAATACACCTTTGCACTCTTTGCACCTCCCTATCCTGTCTATTTCTTCACACCTTCACCCGCACAAAAAAAGCTTCATACAGTCACATCACATTTCTTCTTCAGCGCCCTCTCCTTATCTGTGCACTGACATCATTGGCAGCGTTGGCAGAACCGAGCCTATCGACCTCTCCTGGATGCAACACAAATATTCACACAAATATTAAGAAATCTGTCCGGACCCCATTGTGAAATAACAATAATGGCCAAACCTGACAGTTCTTTGGCGAGCGCTGCACCTCCTACATGATCCCTCGCTTTCCCCATGAGTCAGGCTTTTCTGCACTATATATAAAGGACAAGTATTAACAGTGTGTATAGGCTCATTTTGTCCCAAACAGTGTTAATTTATATGGTGAGCGAGTAAAGATGGAAATTAATAGCTCCCTTTTTTCGCTCCAAATCTACCACAAAGCTCTTTTCTCCCGTAGGCCATTGCTCAAAGACAGAGTGGGATTATGGGATTTGCAGTTCTGGTTGAATTCCAAAACAGGTGTGTAACCCTGTGTTGATGTAACCCACAGGTTTCTATGACAACGCAACGAAAATTAAGGCATC
>KN493494.1:43755-56008 GCA_000787155.1 Scartelaos histophorus | reverse complement strand
TTTTTTTTTTTTTTTTTCGTTTCAAACTTGGCCAGACAAGCTCAAAACAGGAATGACTCAAGTACAAGTATCTGGAGTATACTTGGAATGAGTCTATGTGTTAAGCTTTTTAAGACAGGGTAATTTAGTGTCTCTATTTTTGGAAAGTAGTCTGGCTTTCCGAGTCTGTCAACATTTTATCAAGAAAGAATAGAACCTATAGAACCCTACACATCATCCATGGAGCAGATTTATAGGTCTACATTCTGAAAAACAAGAACACGCCAGGAAGGAAGTGAGCGCAATGTAATGTTCACTTTAAAGAGCAGCCTCGAGATTGACTTGATAAACTTGGAGTATAATTCATAAGTCAAGTGTACCCAGATTTTCCGATTTTCCAGAACTAATTCTTCTTTGGACCGAGTCGTGGCCACACAACATGTCTGCAGATTGTGCTGAACCAACTCAAGCTGCCTGAAATCCATGTGGTGAAAGGATAAAACTAGAGACATTAAATCCAGACGGGTACAACTCGGATTTCAGTTTGTGTTAATATATTTGCAAAGAAGCGCTTTGTTATGCTTGCATTAAACAAAGATGGTATTAAAGGTCCTATTACACATTAAGCCTTCTATAATGCTGTTACCTCCTCAAAAACATGCCTGGAGTTCTGTTTTGTTTGAGTAATTCTTTATTATTAGCTTTTCTACATCTCCAAAGCTTCAAATGCTCTATTCCACCTTGTGATGTCATGAAGCAATAGTTTTGACACCTGAATTTTACTTTTTGTTCAGTAGATATTGGAAATTCTATGGTTGAAATGATGAATAACATAATATGAGTCTTTAATAATTTAATAAAGACAATATAAAAGCTCAAACTCTTCTTAAGAAATGGCTTATAATTATAATTTGTGCAGTTTATTTAAAAATCATTCAGTAGAACTTTTATAATCCCAAAGGCGCAATTTATTTGAACAAAACCGTCTATGTTCAGTCTTAAACATTGCGCCATTTAATGTGGAGTTGCAAACAATAATGCTAAAATAACCATTTATATTTGTCTCTTTGTTATTACTTTGTAAAATGATATGACGTGTCCAAGTTATTTCCCTTGTGAATCAATGCAGTTTATCTAAATCTAAAAATAATTACAAGTTGTTAAACAAGCAGTTACAAAAATTGATGTGCGCGATTATCTATTATAGAAACACAGCTCCAAACTAACCATTGTGTAAGTAGTTTTTAGTAATAGTCATGCAGATTGCCGCAGCGGTAGAGTGAAAATCCCTCACAACCAAAGCCCTTCCTGAAGTTGAGCCTGTAGCTGAAAGACCCCCTCTCCCACCTGGCCCCTCTGCATGGGTTCTTAGCTCCTCTTTTTCAGCTATACCCCAGCTGTGCCAGTACAGTACAAGAGTGTGTGCTGCTCCTTTCCTGTCTCTCCTCTGTCCAAAAGCGAAACGCACTGATGGAAAGAAGGAAAGAAACAGTTAAGCGAGACTGAGGGTGAGTGTCAGTTGCTGGCACGAGTTTTGCTGTCTGCTCAGTTTTCACGGCCCGTGGTTTTATTAGACTTTCCTCGGAGCTGCGGGCAAGGTTAAACGGCCACCACTGCCCCAGCGCCGCTCCAAACATGTCTCCAGCCCCCCCTCCCATCTGCCTCCCCGCTCTCTCCCTCACCCCCGCCCTGCTCTTTCTGGCTGGCTTGCGGTGCCTCTGCCAGTAAAGGAAGCACATTAACACCCCAGCCAATAACAGAGTATGCTTTGTCCCGGGCCAGGCAGCTCAGTCCATTAGGCCCACGCTGGAGTCCGCACTGCACCAATTAGAGGAGGCAGGGCACGGTGCCATTCTAAACAGAGGTGCGAGCTTTACTAGACCACTACAGGTGTGCAGGGGAAATAATGGACTGTAGGCCTGATTGGGACTGTGCTTGTACACTGTATTTCACTGCCACCTTTTTAAGAGCCAGCTCAGCTCTACAGAGTTATGACAACCCATGTTTAACCTGAAAATCTCACTTTCCTTTGAGTGTATAGCCATAAAAAGATTGTTGTTGCAGTTACAAATTGTTGGTCTTGTTACCCTATTCGTCCACGTTTTTTTTTTCAGAGTCAGAGTTTGCTGAGGTCTGACAAGGAGCTGTATAATTCTGTCATTGTTTCATCCAAACTGTTGCGCAATTTAAATAACAATTTTGAATTTTATTTTTTGCCAGTGAAAGGGTATATATATATTTTAAGATTATACCTCTCTGACTCAAACTCATAGTTGCTGGACTGGCATGAGGCATATGCAGCATAAATAGCAACATATTATAAAAAAGTTAAAATCTGCATAATATACCACAGTGGATTTTTATAGACTGGGTATTTCCAAATCAGAAGTTCAGTGAATATCTGGAGAAAAACTGCTTTAAAAAACTAGAGCTGTGATGTTGTGTTTTAAACAACATGGCAGCTCAGGTAAAACACGTCTTTTTGCCTAATTTTTCTTATGTCATTCCATTGCTCCGGGGTAACATGGATGGGGGAAAAGCTGACAATTATACAGGCATTAGTTTCAGATGAGTAATTGCTGGCTTCTATTTGAGTACTTTTAGCGTTTGGTACCTGTTAAAACACATGACCTGCCAGGGTAGAGGACGAGAGCCCTGGAGAGACAGTTGAGATGGGCCCGACTGAAGAGAGGGGGTTTCCAATGCACTTTATCACTGCTTCATCGGCCTGGATATTTCCTAATAAACACGTCAGTTATGTTGGCTCGAGAGTTAAAATGAAAAATGATAAAACAAGTTGACAGATTTTTTCTTTTCCAAAATAAATGGAGAGACTGTGGAGAGAGCCTCATGTAAACTGTGGTCTTACATTGTGTTGACAAGCAATGAATACAACTTGCTACCAACACACAACACGCTGTATTTTGTCAAACAAGCGTGTCTAACCTCCACTGCTCTGTTTTTGCTCAGCCTGCCCGAGACTGTCGCTTTCCTATGAAATAATTACTACAAATTTGGTGCGTTCGCATGATTGGGTTCATGGGATTTTCCTGTGCCTAAATGCGGACTCTGCTCCATGTCAAACCAACAGTGATACAGTGTCGAGACATGAGCTTAGGCTGTTATGGCCTGGATGGGCGCAGACTGAATTGACTCAAAGGACACATTCATCCTGAGCTTCTGAGCTGAACAAGAAGTTTTGAAGAGGTTCAGGAAAAGTTGTGTGAGATTTATGTTGGGTACACCCTAAAATAGACACCCCTGTCTTTGATGCTGGCGGTACACTTTGAAAATATATGTCCCCATTTGTTTTCAAGGCTGTTCTATTGTAAGTCTGAGCTACCACTCAACTACTGAATCAAGCCAGGCTATCAGGCATGACACAAAGCTCCACCATCAAGCTAAATCTACTTTTTTGTGGTAGCAAAGGGCCCTTATTATGCCTTTTTCTGACCTATTATATAATGTGGTTCTCCACAGTTTTTTTTAAACTCCATACACCTTCACCAGAATCATTTGGATGATTTCAACTGTGGAATTGCTCATCTCTACTGAACAAAAGGTAAAAAGTAGCTGTTAATTTGGAAAGCTCCATGACATCACAAAGTGGAACCAAGCTTTTTGGGGTTTGGAGATGTAGACAGACTAATAATAAAGGGCTATGCAGGCATGTGTGAATGAAACAAAACTCAGCTCCAGGTATGTTTTTGAGTAGGTAACATTATATAATATAGTTTAAAGCTCACAAGAGTCAATTTTGTGTAATATAAGACCTTTAACCATGTTCTATATGCTCCTCAAACTTATACATGTAGTTGTAGTTTGCATTGCTATTTGCAGTGCTGCTACTTAATAATGCAAGATTCTGCTTTACCACTTGTTACCAGCTATGGGAAACAGGGTCTACTCTATAGTATTTTTAGTTAGCAGAGAATACTTAATGCTTAAAGTTTTCTGTGCATACATTCCATGCATTGGTTACGCCTTTAAAAAGCGTTATATGGAACTTTATATTTTGCCCTAGAAACTGGCATCCTTTTGCTCATAGCAGGGACTCTGAACATGACACTGCCTTTTTAATGTTTCGCCAAAACACCCAAAAACGTCTGTAACCCACTAGTAACACGTATATTGTCATTAGGCTAATTTGTTTTCCCACTGATAATATCACCCCCTGTGTTAGCTTTAAACTAGGATCACAGCGAGGACTTTTGGCCGGGTTTAACAGCAGCTTATGCGGTGCTTCTGGACTGCGTACAACACCAGTGGAACCAGGGTGGTCCTTATACACTGGCATTTGAAATCATATTTTGACATTTCAACCCAAATTTGATACTGAAAATGAGTGACTTGAGGTAAATGACAGTTCTAGTAATGTAAGTCTATGTAATTTTATTCGAGATGGATTCATAATTAGTTTTTTTGCTTTGGAAAGATAGTACTTGGAAGAGCAGAAAGGTTTTGGAAGGTGCGATTGATTCAAATAAATTATAGTTTCCTCCACTTCAAACCTATATCCTACACTGAAAATGCTATAGCTGGCTTGTTTTTATTTTTATTGTAGATATATATTTTTAACATAACTGGTTAACTGGTTTAAAAAGCATAAACAGGCCAACCTAACATCTTGCATTTTCATTTTTCAGTGCCCTCGCCTAAAATAATTCTTGTCTTGTCTTGTACTAATGGGAACCAACTGCACATTATTTAGCAGTTATGAAATCTTGATCATGATTCAACACTTTCAAATCTGTTGACTGCTTTCCTTAAGTTTGAAAACAAATCTTTTTTTTTGTATTTTAAACTTTTAATTTGCCTTTTGGTGTTTCCTGTCCCAACAAGTGATTATTATTTTAATTTTTTTATACTGACAAAGCCTTTTTTGTATTTCAGGTTCAAACTTCGTGACACGTAAGATCAGTCGGTCCGTGGCAAAGATACACCTCGGCCAACTGGAGAGCTTCCATCTGGGGAACCTGGACTCCAAGAGGGACTGGGGCCACGCCAAGGACTATGTGGAGGTAAGGCACACAAACACACAACTGTCCAGCAGCCACTCTGAGAGGTACACACCAAGAATACAGCCTATATACAGAGTTGAGGTTAATTGATAGTTGTGAATTTCCTGGTCACAATATAATCAAAGGCAGAGCAGGGGACTATGGATAGAAAGTAAGGCTAGAAAGCATATTTACAAGTGCATCTTTTATTTTCGTTTGCATTATCTTGTCTTTTAATGTGCATGTCTGTTTGATAAATACAAATATGAATGCATTTACAGAAAAATTAAATAAAAAATAAGCCATCCCATATTAATGTACACTAATTTTCTCTTCATCAAGCTGCTTTTGTCCATGTTAAGGGTTTCTAACTTTTTTTTCCATGTACTTGTTTTGCCGCAGTACAAATATAATGTAAAAGCTGCTCTTTAGATCTTATGCAAGTTGTTTGAGGTGAAAAGAATGAAGGATTTCTCTGTTGTTTGGTCAGAGTGTCAGTATGTGTGAAGAATCGTAATACTGTAATGTTACTTCAGATAATAATGTAAGTGAAAGAAATGCATTGCATACTGAGATGGGCGATGTCCAAAACTGTTTTTTAAGATTACATTTTGGCACATTTAATATAAAAAAAGAAAAAAATTGACATCGGCCATCTGAATGTGCTATGCTATGTGTTTTTTCACTTTTAAGATGCTGCTGGTTGCATTTGCACCTCTACAAGAACTTTGGAGTGCGTTTTCTGCTTAATTTCTCTTCTCATGATAATATCGCTAAAAGTTGAAATCATAACATCCCTACTGAAGAGTTAAACTAAAGTTCAGATGCATCAGCGGCGTGTGTTTTCCCAGATCATTCGAGGCCGCAATATGCAAACGCCATGAGGTCTATGATTCAGTGCCAGAAGAGAAACAGAGATAGAGAAAAGGGAGCAAGAGTAAAAGCTCCATGCTGTGAAGCTACAGTCTACACTTTGGTTTCCCACAACTCACCCATGTCCCAAATCGCTCCAGTCCCCCTGCACCGCCCCTCCCCACCAATCCCAGGAAAGAAAGAGATATTAAGGGAACGGCAAGTCCCGAAGACGATGACAGAAATACAGTGTTTGTGTTGGAGTAGTGGTGCCAGCAGCCAGCAGAGAGAGGAGAGAGGGGAGATGAAACAAAGCAGTGGGGTTGTGGCGTTCAAAGAAGAAGTTTATGTACTCATGACTGTGTGTGTGTGTGTGTGTGTTGCCTGTGAAGTGCACATTCCAGCCAAACGCGTCAAAGTGTGCAATAGGTTAAGGTTGGAACATGTGTGTGGCTGTGAGGATGAAAGGCTCTGTGGGTTGTCATGTCCTACAGCATCCCCCTCACCGGGTTATGTGTTGTGATTAGGAGTCCATGGTGGCTGCATCGGTGAGCGTTCGCTTTGAGATGGGAGTCGGGGTGAAGAGGTTACCACGGGGAAGCTCAGCTGAACTTCAGAGACAAAGACGGGGTCACTGGGTTAGACTGGGTGTTGGCCGTCACGTGGTTTGAAATGTGTCTTTTGTTAAAGCGTTGATTACTAAATATTAAGATTTACGTTTTATATTTGACTTTGAAGTTTGAATAGTGTTTTGTAGTAATCAGAGGTTCACTCTCCTAATGGTAATGGCTGAGTAGTTCACACTCTAAAGATGAAGGTCCTATATTACGCAAAATTGAATCTTGTGCGCTTTAAGCCATGTTATAATGTTGTTACCTTCTCAAAAACACCTGAAGTTGTGTTTTGTGTCAAACATGTTTTTCTTTTTTTGTCTAGAGCTCCAAAGCTCAAAAAGCTCAAAATGCTCTGTTCTACCTTTTCCTTTTCCTTTTGTTCCATAGATAGGCAAAAATACATTTTAATATTATCACAACAGTTATCTCGGCGGGCTTCACAAAATTGTTAATTTAGCAAACAGAGATGTCAGACAATGAAGAAGAATAAGAAAAATAATAATAATAACTAATAATGAATTAATAATTCAAAAATACACAATGTCCAACCACAAGCAGGCAAATGGATAATTGTCCCAGCATCTCCTGTCCTTAGAAACTCCTTCTTCGGCAGAAAAACTCGCCCAGCATCTCCTGTCCTTAGACCCTCCTTCATCGGCAAGGAAAAACTAGAAAAAAAAAAAACAGGGGGAAAAAAACGAGAAACCTTGAGGAGAACCACAGTGAAGGAGAGATCCACTCCCATGCACAGGCATATATGGTCAGGACGTATCCACTGGCAATAAGGTTGTAAATCTGTAGGCCAAAGCTATTGGCAGAAGGAAACTACTAATCTAACAGGACAAGGACAGATTAATTCAGGACATGAAAGGAGTGTATTGTTCATGAATAAAATAATACTGCATAACCAGTTGAAAAAATAATACAAAAATTGTAGTGCTAAATGATATTTCTTACCTTTTGTATTACAATAGACAAATTATATCAACACTATCGTCTAAGTATTGTTATTGAGATACTAGTTGAAGGCCATATTTCCACATAAGTCAATTAAATTCAATTAATTCAGTATTTTGCTGATAATAATTTCTGTCTTTAGTATACGTCGCCATACTTGTAGCTGCACTTGTGAGCGTGTGGGTTCAGTCCTGTCTGGGGTCTCATCAGTTGAGACGCTCCAGGTTTCCTGTGGGAATGGGCCGGCGTTCCTGTTCTGGTGCATCGGGCTCCTCCTCTGTGAGGGGCTCCGGTTTCGGAAAGGCAGGTTTCGGGAAGTCAAACAGAAGCTGAGGTGCAGAGGGGGACTGGGGTGGAGAGACGAGGGGGTAGGTGGAGGAAGCAGGCAAACAGATGCGTGCTTGTGGGCACTGTGCATCATTCATAAATCATGTCTCAAAGTCCATTCCTTCTCTCTGACCATCTAATGCAATTACCCAACCGTCCCACTCCTCATCTCTGCGTCTGTGCTCCTCTGGTATGATTCATTCAGGCAGCATCAGCACTGCGTAACTATGGAGACACCAAACAACTTTTAATTTGTAAACAGAACCATGTGTGTCAGCTTGAGTCTGACAACTGCTTTTCCTCCCTCTGCCTCTCCACCCCACCCAGGGAAGCAGGGACAGGGAAATTGCTTGTAATTGGTTGTGGATGGATTGTGGGTGGCAGGAGGGGTGTGCTGTGTGTCTGCTATAATGCTGTCTGAAGGCATGCGGCTGGCTGGGCAGCGTCTTAGCCAGGTATCGGGTGTCTGTCCCAGGCTGCAGACAAACCAGCGGCTGCACAGCTTTCAGTGGAGATGTTCATTATTATACGACCAAGAGAAAGTTGGAACTGACTCTTAGCATGAAATCGGGTGGTGATTTTATGTAATCTTATTTACGTTTAATTGATTCAAAATGATATTTAATACATATAATAATAATGTTTTACTGCATTTTTGTGCTCCGAGTTGATGTTGTGACAGTGTAAGAATGTTATGTCGGAGCTGTCATCTGGTTATGTCTATGTTAATTATCATTGTCTATCTTTAAGTCGAAACTGCTCCAAACCAAATCATTCTTTTCGAAAACTTGGCTAAACCATTTCAATTTGATACTTTTACTGATGAACAGCAACTATAAAAATATGTGTGTGATGACCTAGGCAATAGGTCAAGGGAGGTAGCTTAAGTCAACGCTTCCATCAAATGAATAATTAGACATTTTTTAGATTTTTTTTAAATAGCAAATTGTCATTGACGTCATTTTGATATATCCATGGGTTTTAAGAATAAGGAAAAATATCACCATAGTTGCCACAATCATTACAAATTTTAAATATCATATTATATCTAAAGAATATGTGTATTTTTTCAAATCCTGCTTACATGATACAGGGTTTGAATAAAATGTCTGAGGCACACTAATTACAAAAATAAAAACCCTTTATTCTTAAACATGGGAGCTTTTGTAAGAATTGTAAGAACGTGACATATATCATTGTGTTGGCAATATCTTGCATATGCCAGGAATCTGAAATACATTTGCATATTGTTGTGGCTGTAATTTTATGTGTGCTTCATCCTTTGAGACCTGCATATCCTGAACTCGACTATACCACCCCTTCCCTGTTCCTCACACCCCTTTAGTCCTCCTCCCATCTGACTGCACTACCTATTTCCTGTGCACTGAAGGTTTTGGCAGTAGATGCAGTAGCAGACTTTAACCTAGTGGCTTTATATTCTTCCCCTTACTCTTTCTCTCAGTCTTTTGTCTGCCTCATATCGGACTCCTCCCACCGCTTAACCTTTTGGTATTTTGTTTTGTTGAAATGCCGCGTCACCACCAGGCCTTCGCTGCACCAGACTGTCTCCACTCGCCCGCTCCTTTTTTGGCGAGAAGTTACCACCCAGTTACCATATATTTCCCTCTGACATCTAATAAGTATTTAGTGACTGCAGCCAGCTCGAAACAGCGTGGAAACCGTTGCCAGATGAAATGTGGATTGACCCACCGACACACACAACCCCAACTGCTCTTGTCTCGCTCACATATTTATTTTTAGAATATAATTGCCTTTGAGATTCATGTCATAGAAGTATTTTGCCCTCTTCAGGTGCAGAGTGTGTGGCTGCCCTTCTCTGGTGTTAACTGTCTAATTCCTGGTATTGTGTAGAGGCCTAGAGGTGACAGGACAGCTCTGCGGTGTCATTTTTCACCTCTTTATTTTTCTTATTCACTTTTTTTAACTTTGCAGCTGGCTCTCAGTGCAATAATGGTTACAGATGAGGCTAATTAGCCAATCACAGCGCAGATCAGGGCCAATCAAAGATGATGGATGAGAGTCGGGAGCCATTTATCACACGCTTTTGGCCCGGGAGGTGACAGCCAGGGCAGGAGCGGAACAGGGTACAGTAAGCTACAGGTTTGACGTAAGCATTTGAACTTTCTGAACTGAGACTTGTCCAAAATAGCGCCAGCATGAAAGTAAAATAAGTAAAATGTGTATGGTTGTTTACGGCAAACCTTTTCACGGTTGTCAGTTTATAATTTTATGAAAAAAATCTATTTAAAGGTGCATTGTGTAGCTTTCCTGCTATAGAGTCCGTCTGTAGAGAGACAACCCCACTTACAGCCTGAATTTTCTAGGTATTTTTGAGCTATAAAACCACCTGTAATTGAATAAATGTAAGGTAGAGTTGGTTAATATCATGACTGTGGATTATTCCAAGCAGAGCAAACATGACATATCCATAAAAATAAGCAGGTGACCCCTGACCAAAAGCAAACGCATGCACCTTCATAATAATATAATATAACTAATAGTCATTTAGTAATAATATAATAGGGAATAGGTTAAGTTAGGGGCAATATATTTTTTTGAAGGTTTATTTATTCACTAGAAATTCCTAAATTGGCTTACACTTAGCTGCTAAAACACTGTAAATATTATCAGCAAAATTGATTTGTTTCCGAAATGCTGAAACCTTTGAATTGTTTACTCTTTGTGCACATGTTTTTGAACATTTCCACATGGAATTTTTGGAACAATCTTTTTTGCATAAATCTCTCTTTTCATATTGGCCAACGTTACTCGTCATTATTTCTTCATTATTCTTCAGTTCACCACAAATTCAAAGTCAGAGTTTTAAATTTTAAATTTTGGTCTTGGCAACTTGTATCTATTCTTTTGACTTCACTTTTGACCTTGTTTCATTGTTTTTCTAAACATGAATAATTTAAGTTTAATTACTACTCAAGTTCTTTCTGTTGGGAACTTGTGTAATTTTATGTATTTATTTGATTGGGACATAACATAAATTGTGTGTAACCAATGCAATGTTCATAGGCCTTATAGATCAGAGCGAATTTGCAGACCCGCTCCCCAGAAATACTCCCAGCGAGTCCTAGAGGGCGCTGTTTTCTCGTCACTTCCCCCCTGGATGAACTTGAAGCGTCACAGATGACACCCACACTTTGTCCATTGTGAGTGCGTCTTTACGGGGAGCTGATAAATACCTCACACCGCTCCGTGAGGTTTTAATATCCACAGCTGGGGCAGTAAAGAGCTAAAATTGGAGCTAATAGGCCAGGCATTAGGTTTCATCACTGACTATGACTCCAGCTCTCCCAGCCCTGACCCCTGCCGCTACAACACACCCAAAAGTGGCGTAATTGTCTCGAGATGTGGGACTTGATGGGAGCCTAGTCAAGTCGAGATGAGTTAATAAGTTATATTCAGGTTGGACTTCACAAAAACATAGTTAACGTGGTGATATTCAAGATTTTAGTAAAAATCTTGATTACTTTTTTCTAGTTTTAAAATTTTTGGTGAAGTTTCTAATTTTACTTCCTTGTAGACATTATTATTATGTATTATTATTTAGTTGGAATATTTATTATTGATGACATAAATAAAGATTTTGCGTAGAATTTTTTATTTATTTTATTTTTTTTACAATTTTTTTACTTAAAACCTGCAAACCACTATTTGACTGGATTTAACTATGATAAATATTTACCTATCCTAAGAAAACATGGTTTAAAAATTATGTAATTCCTGTTTTTGAAAGTAAAAAAATCAATACGTTAAAAAAAAAATTAAACAAAAGAGAATTTAGCCACATGTATTTCCATTGTGTATTATTTGAGAGGTATTAAATTTAAGTATTCTTTTTTAAACATGAAAAACCTATCATATGCACTTTAAAGGCGGTGTATTTCACAGTGACCAGCATGCCACACAAGTCGGATGAGTAAGCGCCAACAGCTGGAGAGAGGGCCTCCATGCAGATTTGTTAAAGGGTGTTAATTGCAGGAGAAATTTGACCCCTGGCCCCAACAGCAGCTCAATAAAGCAGGGTTTGCCTCCAGTGGCACACAGCAATAAAAACCCTGAACCTCTCCTCAGCTTCTATAAACATGTTATACAATACCACTAACATTTAGAGACGTTTATGTGATACTCGGAGCTGGAGCTGATCTGCCATTTAAGCCGGTTAATTTGTTTATACTGCGTTGTTTAAAGAATCATACCCAGATACTAATCATAGCTAAAACTTGTATAGAAACTAGATACCAAAAAAAAAAAAAAAAGACATAAATAGGACAGAAATTTGACTTTTCTTGAATAGTTTCTTGATTCGAGACCACATGCAGATATAAGCAAACTCTTTTTTAGAATCATATTGGAATTGGTTTTGAGTTTGGAACAATGTAAAACTTCAGAAACTAAAAATAAAGAGTTACTCAAACATGTGAATTCAACAAAACACAACTCCAGGTATGTTTCTGTCTAACAAGTATTGATTTTGTGCAATCGGACCTT
>KN493494.1:29108-40297 GCA_000787155.1 Scartelaos histophorus | reverse complement strand
GGGGGCCTGGGGTGTGGGTGGGGGTCCGTGGGGAGGGGTCATCTTGATTTGATTGCCAGAGGAGTTTGGCCGACTGCGATGGACTGGAATGTGTGACCTCCTCTGGTCTGGTTCAGTGTCAGACGACGCTGTGGCTCGTGGGAAGATTCTGGGCCAGACTGTGGAGTGTCCGACCTCTGCCAAGTATCACAAGTGCTCAGTCACTCTCACAACGCTTTCCGTATCGTACGCACGCTGGTTTTAGTCATTCTCACTTTTTATATTTCAGATGTGACTGTCTTAATTAGTCATGTCCAAGCATCTTTCCTGGAGAAGTTCTTCCATTTAGAGAGTGATGGAGGCGTGTGCTCTTTCAGATTAAACAATGAGATAAATTTGACAAGAATTTCCTTCCAAGTGATATCTTATCTTATCATATCGAATTGCTTATTAACCTCTAACCCCAGAACAGGAATTATTGCTAAATAAATGAAGGATGAAATAAATTTGAGATGCAGAAACTAGAATTCTGTGTTTGCTGCCATACTGGAAATGAGTCATTTTAAAAGTGTTTCAGGAATCTTGCAAGCACTTTTTTTATATTCTATATTATGATAATCAAGTTTTGTGAGCTTTAAGACATGTTATAATCCTGTCACCTCATCAATAACATAACTGCAATTGTGTTTTGTTTAATTCACAAGTCTATGAGTAATCCTGCAGCTATGTTTAGCTTAGCTTAAAATGCTCTATTGTGATGTCAGGATGTTGTTTTTAACTTAACGGCTGCATTTTACCTTTAGTTCAGTAACGATTGGCAATTCCAGGGCTCAAATCATCCTAATGATTCACGATATGAGTTCACAAGGTGGAATAGAGCGTTTTCAGTTTGAGAGAATAACTCAGCCTAAATATGCAGGATTTGTGTTTTTAAAAATGTGTGAATGAAACAAAACACAACCCCAGCTATGTTTTTGATCAGGAAACAACATAATAGATCAGTTTGCGTTACTTAACTTACTTAACAATCAAAGTTAACAAACAAAGTTACTTAACAATCACATATAGTTTTTTTTTTTTTTCCTGCACTATTCATATGTCAAATTGTCAAATTGTCAAATCGATTATTAATCAGAGCAGAAGACAACCAGTGATAGTTGCCATCAAAAAGATTAAAGATTGCTTTTTTATGAACTGCCTGGAAGTAGAGGTGGAGCACTTGAGCCTCCTCCTTTTAAACGTATATCCTGCTAATCCTGTTAAGAATCAGTTTCTATTGAGCGTGTCATGGACATCATCCCGACCCAGCCCACTTCAATAGAGTCTGATCAAGGCTTGAATCAAATAGAAACATTTGCGGAGTCAATGCCGAGAGAACAAGTCCTGTTCTATTACACAATAGCAAATGACTTCCTTATGTTATTGTGTCTATTCTTGGACTTACAGTAGATACGCAGGTGTTTGGACTCTAAATCTGCCCATTGTACAGTCAAGTGTTTGCACATGTGTTTAATCTGGATACATAAGGTCGTTGTTGTTCTCACTTAACTTCCACCAGTGTCACATGCAGCAACCCACAAGTGCTTGGCCTGTCTCTATAAAAAATGTGTGTGCAATCAAAACATGTGATATAGTGTATTGTATGAATAAAATATTGCAATATAATATAGGCCTGTCACACTATTTACCACACCAACTTATACAATATGTGAAAGCTGGAACAATTTATTTTGGTGTTCAGTATTTATCATGGGTACTTTTTTGTGTGAAAGTGGATAGATTTTTGTTATTTTTGTTGTAATACTATAACATTTGAGCTGTAAATGCTTGAATAAGTCACTTCTATATCTAATTTTTGCTTCTTTTAACTATTTATTTGTTGCACTTCATGCCTTTAATGATACTGTCTATGGAGGGGGGGCAGTACATCATGCTTCAACATGTGTTATCGTGACAGGCCTACTACTCTAATATTATAGGCTAGTTTAGAGGGATAGTAAACTTATAAAACTGTATTTTAAAAGTAATTTGATTTGCAATAATGGAAGGCATAAGTTGATCATTTACAGCAATACATTTCCGACAAGAGCATAAATAATAAACTGTAGAGATGTTAAATATTGTACACCAAAAATATTGTTTGAAAGTTGATAGAGTAGTTATCATGACAGCCCTATTATGCTCTGTCTTCAGGGTCAAAGGTCGGGGTATACTTGTTGAGGAAATTGGTGTGCGAGGTGGCGGCCTGATGGATGAGGAGTGAATAGACATGTGTTCACAGCAGCTCTCCTCACCACAATGGCCCTTTCACTGGAACTTATTGAATTTTATCCTTAATAAAACAGCCCCAACGGAGACCTGTGTATTTGCTTTCTAGAGGTGGGACTTTCAGAGGGAGTGCCAGGGATTTTTAATTAAGCGCCCCAGTACATATGGGTCTCTGTGTGTGTGTGTGTGTGTGTGTGTGCGCGTGTGTGTGTGTGTGTGTGTGTGTGTGTGTGCGTGTGTGTGTGTAACCTGAGGGGGAGGTCCATGTTTGACCCTCACTGATAGCGCTGCCTTGTTTTCATTCTAAACTTGCCAGAGTCAGTGGCTTTGCACCTTATTTGACCTCAGCTCGACTCCGCCCTCACCTCTCTTTGACCCTGCCCTTTCCAAACACATAAACCTGCAATATAATGGCATCGTAATTTATACATTTCATAATGCTAAATAAATCTTTCATACCTGTTAAGTGGATGTTATTAGAAGACTTAGAAATATGATTAATATCTCAATTTTAATTTTTAATATTTGTTTTATATATTACCCAAAACTTTACCCTCTTTTTAAAATAGTTTCAAGATTTTTTACCATATATTAGACAGTGTGTCAGAAATTATTACTATTATATATGTCTAAATAGGCCTATTTATCTCTTGGTGTGCATTGCCATGAGTCTGAAGAGTCTGATGATACAATATATTTATGATCTATATAATGATAAAAAAATATATATATTGTGATTTATCCATAATTATTTCTATTAATACATTCAATTGCACCTTTACAAAAACACAATTGAATGAAATATAATTTTAAAAAAAATTAATCATCAGAACAGTGAATGAACTAATGAATTTTTGTGAAAAATTATTATTGTTTTTATTATTAAAAAAAATCAATTCAGATGTATTTTGAATGAGAAATGTGCAATGAAGTATCACAATATATCACTAATCTGTCTATTGCATTTATTCAATTAAAGTGTTTCCGTTGCTAACAAATAATTTGGCCTGGTGGCGTTACCCACTTGTCTCTGTGATGTTTAATATGTTAAAATGGAAACGGGCAAGTTCCAAATCCTCCACTAGAAAAAGTAAAATTGTGACAGTTTTCAAATGTCACTAAAGCCCCTTTGCTAATTCTGCATAAATTTAAACCCAACATTTCAGCAGTCACAGCCATTGGAGCAATTGCGGTCCCTTTACAACCTAAAACCCTGCATCAGCTGTCTGTCAATGTTTTAACCAACATCATTGTCAATTATTGCACATTTGTCCCGACAGCTCCCATAAAAATAGCCACCCGCTAAACAGAGCTCCCCTCTCATTATATCATTACCACAGTAAGCAGGCTCTCCTACGACTCACTCCTCTTCTGTTTTCATTTTGGAGCTGGGGAAGAGAAACACAAGAACGGCAAGAAGCGAGAGGCTTAAGAGGCTGTGGTGGGTGGTGATGTGGATGGAGAAGAGAGAGAGAGTTGGAGAGAGAGTGTGCAGAAGGAGAGAATAAAGGAGGAGAATAGATAGAGAGACATACACAGAGAGACAGAAAATTAGGGAGGAGGGTGGATGGAGAAGAAAAAGAGCAATCAACAGAGAGAAAGGGGTGAGAAAGAGGTGGAGTGAGTGAGAGAGAGTAGAGAGTGAAATAAGTGGACAGAGGGTGGATAGAAAGAGAGAGGTGGAAAGGGAACATGACGTGAAGAGAGACAAAAAAAGAGAAAGAGACACAGAGAAAGTGAAAGGGATCGAAAAAGACACAGAGACAGAAGCAGCGAGAGAGGTGGAGAGAGGTGGGGACATGCGGTCGAGGGGAATCCCTGGTTTTCCATTGTGCTGCACCCGGCTCCATGACTCCAGGGGGCAGCGAGCTCAAGTGTTTGTTTATGTCTGTGGGCCAGAGCGAGAGACAGTGGCCATGTTCAACAAAAACACCACAGATTCTAATGAGGCTTAATTACGGAGCGTGTGTGTTTACGAGAGAGCAAGAGAGGCGTCATGCATTTTATTCTCTTAGTGCTTTTTAACTCGCTTTAAAACCTGTAATAGCGCGGTTTAATGCCCAGCAAACCAACTCGGCCTCATCATGCGGAGCTGGTGGACTGGTGACTGAAACTGCCTGTCAGGGATGGTTTATTTTCTGAGACGCTCAAGTGATTTTGTCAAGCGGGTAGCAGGGTTTGGTATGGGACATTCAGTGCTTGCTTTTCCACACCCTGGGACAGATGCATGAATGTGGGACTGTGGGACAATCTGCGCGTAAAGCTCTCTGCAAATCTACTGTATTTATATGTCAAGTGGATGAAGTGTCTTAACCAAGGCCCAGAATCCGAGAGCAGGAATTACGTAGACTGTCAACCATCATGACAAAGATACAGATGTCCTGAAAATGATTGGGTAATATCCAGTTTGAACCTGTAAATATATGAAAGGCTTAGTGGCTTGTACGGTTACAGGTTTGCTGAACTGCCAACTGCTCCTTCTGACCAGTTAAGCATTATTCAAATGCTCGGTAAACAAATTTCCTTACAGGGACAAAAAAGTACGTTACGTTACACTTAATTTACTTACTGATTTGCATAAGAATTTCCCGTAATTTTTAGGGATGCACTGATCCAGCGTTTTTAGTTCCCACACCGAGACTGATTCTGATGCTATGGCTATGGCGGAAACTGAAAATAGCGTTAATTTCTTTTTAACTTAAATAAAATATGACAAAACAGATCCAAAAAGTGTTATTTATCTCTCAATTCAGAACTTTGTATAAAAAGTTCAAATATTATGAGACTTTCTGTGCCGACTACAACCAGTAAATAGTCATCCATCCATCCATCCATCTTCTCCCGCAATCCGGCTGTGGGTCGCGGGGGCAGCACACTGCCCATTACACTATGCACCAGACCCAGAACTTATGAACCCCTCTGGAGGTGGTGAACCCACAGGAGGGAGGGACTGACGGTCAATGGTCCCTGTTCATAGGGTGTTGCATGTTTTTGGGTGATGGGGGAAAACGGAGTACCCGGAGGAAACCCATCCAGACACGGGGAGGAAACATGCAAACTCCACACAGAAAGGCCCGAGCGACCCGGGGATCGAACCCACAACCTTCTTGCTGTGAGGCCTGAGTGTTGCCACTCAGCCACCGTGCCGCCCAGTAAATAGTAAATAGTCTTATTAAATCAATTTATTTGGATATTGGCTGAAAGATATTTGCAAGCCGATATTAGATCCAACAGTTTTTGTCAGTATTGGCCCTGATATCCAATACCAGTATCTGATTGCTGCATCTGTATTAATTTTAAAATAGTGTTTATTTATACAAAGCTTTTCTGTGGTTGCTTGAAAGATGAATGTGAAAATTAATGCTGTTTTTAATCTGGTATTGGTCGAGATCAGGTACCAGCAGACACAAAAGCTCAATTTCGGCATAGAGTTTGTGACCAATTTGTCTCTCCTTGCCTGAGCTTTTCCTGCTTGGTCGTTAGTGCAGTTCTTGGTGTGGTTGATATAATTTAATATACCAAACCATTTCAATAAACCCGACATCTGCGCCAAATACGATGATGTATCTTGACGTGTTCCTCCTCTGGGACCGTTGTGTGTCATTTTCGAAGAGTCACACCATGATGAGCGCTTTAATGGTGTGGAACTGGAAATATGACTGTTTGTATTTACAGACCATTAAGATCCTTCCACTGGCGTTCACAGTCCCTGCTCACACCAGCCCCCGCATGTCCGTGTACGAGCTCGGTCTGTGCTCTCTCTGTGTCGGTGCACGGACGATCACCGCCCTAAAATAGTATGCGCTCCTAATTACTGCAGCAAACACAGGTGTGGAAAGCCAAAGCCGTCCCCCCGCCCCGGACCCCAGCGCCGCCCCGGACCCGCCATCCGCACACTGCAGCCTGTGTTCCTGTTTTGGAGCAGAGGAAATCCAGACTCTTATCCAGCCACGGGTAATCCTGTACAGATATGTGGAGGAAGGTAGTCTGCAGTTACTACTTCATAATAGGCCTGTCACAATAACTAATACCATTTTGAAGTATGCTATATTGCTACAGAGGAATGTCACAATAAAAAAATAATACTGAAAGCGCTTTATATCATTGACACGATATAAATAAAACATAATAATCCCACTAAACCTTTTTTTAAATATAGCATAAGTTAAAGGCAAGAGCTACAACAAATAAACATCAGAATTAACCAATAATTAGCTCAAATATGAAATCGTATTGCATTAAAAATACATCTCACCGCAGGATAGGATAAATATTGAACCGCAAAATATATTGTTCCAGCTTTCATATATTGAATGATAAGATGATATAGTATTTCTAGTGACAGGCCTACTCAGTGACATGTATTTGAGTAACTTTTTAGTAAAATTATACTTCTCTGAGTAGTTTTCAGACACTTTTTTTCTCCTACTTGAGTAATATTCTTACTATAGTAACAGTGACAAAATGAATTGAACATTTGTGTTTCTTGTACCACTCCTTCAGGTATGATTTAATATATCTATAACAGATTTTGTGCATTATTTTATTTTTTTGTCCAACTACATTGGCTTAAATTTAGATGTTTGGTCCAGACATTATAATTGCTCTTGCTTAATAGTTTCCCCATACTTTTTTGTCATACTTTTTGGAACACCTCTTTGCACTGCTACTTGCTTAATATTATTTTCAAGTAACTGTGCACATACTGAGTACATTTTTTAACTTTATTCAGCAGATATCGTGGCAAAGGTGGACTTCCTCGCCAAAACATGTTGAAAGTTAAAAGTGCAACTACTGAGCGAGTTGTGCCTCTGAATCTGCTGCTGTTACGTATGTGTGTGTGACTTGATGTTTGTTTATGACCCTTTCCAAAACCACACCTTTTTGAAGTTGGTGAGCAGTGCGTTTGGGGTTTGGGCACGGGCACGCCGCCTCTCTCTTGGCCGGCTGGAAACCGTATACTCCACATCAATCAGACGGACCAGGCATAAATTATTCATAACCTGACATTTACACATTCCAGAACCGTCGCTGAGGCCCCTCACTTTTGGTGCTGATGCTGACTGGTTGGGGTCTGTGTTGAGGTAAATTTTAGGCGGATTTAAAGATCCTGTATTACACAAAAATGACTCGTGTGAGCTTTTAGTCATGTTATAATGTTGTTACTTCATCAAAAACATACCTGGTGCTGTATTTTGTTCATTCACACACGTTTGAGTTATCCTGTATTATTAGTCTGCATCTTCAAAGCTCAAAATGCTGTGCTCCACCTTCTGATGTTATGTAGCAGCTTCTTTTGTTTAGTAAGGATTGGCAATTCCAGGGCTGAAATCATCCAGATTATTCTAGCGAAGTGAAGTTAAATGTTTATGATGAGGAAACAACATTATTACATAGATCAAAAAATGTCAAAAGAGGAAAAGCAAATGCAAAACTCATAGACAGACAGGTTTCTGACTTAAATACCTGCTTTTTCTTATGTTCTGGTAAAGGATATATCACCTGGTTGTTTCTATGGAGATGATAAAAGATTCTCAGTGTGGCATTTAATGTATCGTCCTCCATAAAGACAAGCAAATAAAGCCACTTGTCCAAATGAACTGTCAGACCTGTGGAGGTGACTTTGCTCACATGTTTTCAATTTGAAGCCTGTAATTGAATAAATGTTTGAGTTTAATGCCTTACTGCCAAACAGTCCAAGCAAAACAATAACACCTGCAGGAGACAAGCAGAAAAGTTACATGGTGCACCTTTTAAATACTTTATTTGCCAAATCGAGATAGAAATGTCTGTTTCCAATGGAGAAATACTCAAGAGAATAGCAAAACCTTTCAACAAATTTTGACTTTGACTTACTATCCAGAAGTTGCTGCTATTTATGGAGAAACTACAGTCAGCAGACAGATGTACTGGAGGCAGATACAATAGAGGAACATTAGCTTTTCTTCCTGACGAGCAGACAGAACAGAAGCTGTGAGAAAGAGCAGCTTTTGACATGAGAATTAGCCTTTATAAACACATGGCTGAGTCAGTGTCAGACTGTTGACACTTTAAGATCTAAAGTACCCACATTTTTACAGATGCGAATACCCATTTTATGTTTAATAATTTAGTTACAGATGCATAGTAAGAGTTGCCTTAACTGGAGTTGTGCTTGGCTGAATTTCTGGGCTTGTTTGAATTCACATGAGGTCACTGTTGAATTATTGATTAGGGGAAAAGTGTGAGGTAGGTACATGGTTGGCCTGTCACACAAGGTTGTTTTCTGGTGAAAGCTGCATTGGCCGGGCCTATTGCAGCCAGCCTCTCCCGCCCTCCTCATCCTGGTTGGATTCTCAGTGCTCTGGAGCCAAATGGAAAGTGACCTTTGGCAGGCAGACTTGTACTTAACAGAGAGGGTCACTGTCGGAGAAACATGCGGGCAGCTTCAGCCAAAACGCATTGGCTGGAGTTTCAGACAGAACTGGAGCTTTTTACTGAGAATTTGTTCAAACTTTGGCAAATTCACTGAAGTACGCCCAGCTTCCAGAGTCTTGGTTAACTTGTGAAAGTGCTAACGCAATTATCAATTTTCAAACATGGCTCTATACCTATAACTATACCTTGGACGGATTATTGACTGCTGTGGTTTAACTCTATTACAGTAGCAGTTTGGCCTCTTTTGATTGTGCGTGTGTGCATTTGTGTGTGTGCGTGTGTGTCTGTGTGTGCGTGTGTGTGGGCCAGGGCAGGATATGAAGAAACCTCTGAGCTGCTCACTGGATATTTGTTCGCATTAAGCTGGAACGTGTAGTTTAAACAGATGCTGAGCTGGGTTCAGCACCAGTTCCTTTTGCCCTTTCTGTCGACAACATGAACAATACGTGAGCGATCATATACAAGATACTATTGAAACTGAATTGCTGTTTTGAAGCAACATTTGATCTAAAAATTTGTAAAAAATATAAGGCATGAGCAACAAATAGAGGTAAAACTGCATGAAAAACAGTTATAAACAGTATTTTATGATATATATTGCTGCATATATTGTACAGTGCATTAAAGGTAACAAATTATCAATCATTTGTGGAGTTTGACATGACTTTTGGATTCTCAACTACAAGTTTTATACGCACGTTTTAGCACATTTCTCTTTGTGAAACTATTATCTAATGTACCCAATATGTTTTTTGTCTGGCCATTCTTCCAAAATGTATTGTTTTTCTTGAACATTTTTACATTGTTTTTATGCTACATTTAGTCCTGAAAATCTGTCATCTTCAAATATACCCAAATAGGATTACCTTAGTGTTTTGCGTATTATGCTTGTTTAGAATAAAGGAAACAGACCAGAGAACACAGTGGGAACATGCAACTTTCACACAGAAAAGTCTGCTTTGGTCTGGGAATTGAAGCTGCCATCTATTTCTCTGGGTAGTTTAGTGTTTCAACTTCAGCTTATAAACAGTTTAAGAAACAGATGATTTTTGCATTAAAGTCTTTCATTTTTTTATGCTGCGAAATCCTGTAAGTGAGTCCAGTGCAGTGTAAACATAGACCAAACTTGTTGAATCGGAGAATACACTGTCTAGAATGAAGTGAAGCACCTATAGAAGAGTGATTTTTTTTCTAGAAATAGTTCAGCCAGTTCACCTGCTGTTTGAAAATGATTATTTCTCCAGAAATAAATGTAGTGAATTAGTTTGCGATGCGACCCCTTATAGCATTCCTCCCTGACCCCATTCATCTTCATTTGGGTTCAATTATCGTCTGTAATTGTAATTGCCATGCCTCTCAGTCTGCTTGAGAAAAATCTTGGCACACTGACCATGCTTTGGCCCTGATCATAATTCACCTCCACAGCCTCCTGTCCCATGCACGGCCAGTCTATCCTGATGTGGACAGGGCCAGAGTGGAGAGGTTAAAGGGTGGCTAGTCAGGCAGGTCACAGCACCGGTGAGAAGCGAACCGACAGTCAACTCCCAGAATCCCAACATGGAGTCACACACTCACCCCAAATGCGCTGTGAATACTGGGAAAACTCTGAAAACTATTAATCATGAGCAATGAGGTGGAACTAGCCTTCTCCAGACAGCTATTATTGATGTGTGTGAATGCAGGAGACCAGAAATGTGTGAGGATGGGTGGGCTATTTAGGTTCTGATGGGAGGTGTCTGTTGTTATTTTTTAGAGACATAATTCTTTTGGCAAAACACAGACATGCTGATATAACTCAATTTATAAATTTGTCTTTCAATGGTTTGGTGTTGCATGTTTCTCGGTTTATCATCTTTATTATTTTGTGGAATTTCACCCAGAATGTTTTGTAGTTCACATAGGCCAAGCACTGAAGTGGCTAACATTGTCATTTATAGTTTCAATATCTAAATAGAGAGACAAAAATCTAAAATGCCCACCAGTCAACAGGCACATAGCACTAGAAGCAGAGGCCTGGGCGATGGTCTGGCAAGGAGAAGAGCAGCCCCTGGTCATGTGGGAGGGGCATGTGCAGGTCATCTTACAGCTTTAATTTAATTTCTTCACTGATCCATAACATGCTATGTGTTCTTCTACAAGCTGCGTTTCTTCATTTGTTCCAAGTTGCAAAATATAATGTAATATAAATTATAAATCATAGTATATAGTTTGAATTTCTAATATTAGTCCACAACACCGCTCCATCTGTATTTTTCTTCTTTCCAGGACATTAAAGTTTAGTGTGTCTGTGCCGTACCTCCAGCTCTGTACCCTCGCTCAAGGGCTTCTCCTGTATAGAGCCACAATGGTCCTCTGTCAGTACAGTGTGTCGTCTAAGTGAAGACAGGTGTGTGTGTGTGTGTGTGTGTGTGTGTGTGTGTGTGTGTGTGTGTGTGTGCCTGTGCGTGTGTGTGTGCGTGTGTGTGTGTGTGCCTGCGTGCGTGTGTGTGTGTGTGAGTGTGTGTGTGTGTGTGTGTGTGTGTGTG